>SCDZ01000471.1:0-189471 GCA_004143845.1 Drosophila lacertosa | reverse complement strand
TATATATATATTAGCAATATTTTAGGCATAGATAATGGGCATGTATAATTAACTGTAACCTCTGTTCTATTTTCTTTTTTATGTTTTTTTATTTTTCTGGTTGTTAAGGTTGTTAAGTTTTTGGTTAAGGAAAAAAGTCATTTGGTTTTTGTTTGTTTCATTTATTTGTAATTTCATTTCACTCAATTGTTAAAGTAGCTTTCAGTTTGCCTTGGACTGCGCCCTGCTTTCAACTATTGTTTGTATATATTTTAGTGATTTTTCCATTTGCTTTTATGTTTTTTTTTAATTAATCGCATAGTTATTCATTTATTTTCAAAAGTAAATCTGAAGCGCACATTTACAATGCTGCTTAAATTGCTATAAAGTATTTTTGTTTTCTTTTTATATTTTATATTTTTGCTTTTCTTTTTATGGTTAATGCAACTTTGCATTCTGTGTTGTTGTTCTTGTAAATTGGATTGTTTTTTGTCTAACAGTTTTACAGTGATTTTATTTAACTCGACTTTCAATTTCAATTACAATTACAACAATTATTGCTCAACAAGCTCTGTTGCTGTTAATTAAACAATATACATTTTAAGCGGTGTTTAATATATATATAAATATATATATTTGAATAGTGCATAATAATTGTAATGATATTTTTAGACCATCAAGGTTCACTTTCATTTCATATTTTTTATATATGTTTATATATTTATGTATGTATATAATTATGTAGATATTAAATAAAACACAATTTCACGGATCCTGCCCGCTTAAACACAAAATAAAATATGTATAGCATACACAATATATGTAGATATATACTATTTATGTATATATGTGTGTGTCTATGTGTGGGTTAAATATATATGTTTATATATTTAAAAAAAAATTAATAAATTAATAACAATAAACGTAATAAATTATGCGCTTTTTAGTTTGGCCTGCCGCTCTCAATCGATCACGCACCAGCATGAACCTGTGACTGTAAATATATATAAATATATACATATATATATAGCATCTATATAAATATACATATACATGCATATATGCATTCATCTATGTATAGTCCTTTTCTTTTCTTCTCTTTCTCTTTTTTGTATAGTATTTAGCCAATGACGTTTTTTCACATTTTTGGTTTTTCGCTTTGAATTAAGAATTTCGCTAGTGTGCTTGTGCTTAAAAAGTCTTTTTTGTTAACAGTGGCCCAAAAGAAGCATCTTAAATCAATGAAATCAATCAAATTATAACAAATCAAAGTGTATAAATTCGTGTGGCATTCGTAGGACAACTTTTGGCAGCTGCGCTTTCAACATACACAGATCGAATTCATCAGTTAGTTTGCATTTAACATATTGTAACACCTCTGTTACTGTTACTTTAACTCTGTTAATTAAACTGTTACTGTTACTCTTTCATGTTTATGCTTGTCTACTACTAAAATAATATTTTGCGAAGACAGCGTTTTTACTTGGAAGCAACATAAATCATGAGCTAATTGTACAAAATGTTTTTTTTTTTGTATTTCATGTTTTGTTTTTTGTATCAAGCATATTAAATGTGTATTTTTTTCTTTTTTGGCTTTGTTTTTGTGTGTTTATTTTGTATCATATAGTTTTTAGCTGCAAGCATTTGCTGCTTTATTTTAAATTCGAGTCCAACATATAAATTATGTACAAATATTAAAAAAAAAACATTATATATTTATATATATATATATACATATATATATATATATATAGTACTAAACAACTGCAGTCAAAGCTGCAGACTGTACATATTTTTTTGTTTTTTTTTTAATTTAAATTTATCTTCAATTTTGGTTGTTTAGTGTTTTTTCAATTAAGTTTCATTCACTGGTTTTGTTTGGGTTCGGGGAAGGCTTACAGTGTGTATTAAAGTTTAAAGATCTAATTGCAGTTAGTGCTTGATTTGTTTCTTGTCAACTTTCAATATTTGTTAAATTTTAATTTAAAGTGTTAGCAACAATAAAGCATGCAAAATAAATTTCGTTTCTGGTTGTGTTTTTTTCTTTCTTGTTCAGCTTAAAAAATAAACAAATTGGTAAAATTTTTAATGTTTTTGTTGTTGCTCTAGTTGCCTTCCTGGCCTCGCTTTGTCAGTATAATAAAATTTAATAAAAACAACAAATCGTTGACTTAAAAACTAGGCGATGAATATTAAATTTAACAGAAATTTGATTTTTGTTGAATATCTAAAACTAAAGTTCGACTGCTTAACAATAATTTAAAACAAATAAAAAAAAACTATTTTTATATATTTATATATCAAATCAAATATAATATTGCAACAAAAATCGTCTATGGGGCATTTTGGGGATATTATTTTTTTTTTTCGTTAATAGTTTTCTTTTATGCTTCGCTTGTGTTTGCGTTTCTTTTTTGCAGTGCGCTTTTGCCTTGTCTTTAATGTTGGGGTTGTTGTTATTTTTGTTTTGTGGTTTTCTTTTGTTTTTTTTTTTTTGGGTTTTCTTTTTGTTTTCTTGCTTGATTTTTAAGATACGTTATGTTTAATGTAATGTTAATGCTTTGCTAAGCTTTTCTTGTTGTATGTGTGTTTTTCTGTTTTTTTTTTGCTTTCAGTGTATTCCACATCAATCTCATGTTTTTATTAAGTAAATTTCTAATTTTTTCTTATTTTGCGTTTATAATTTTTTCGTATTCTTTCACTATAAGTTAAACGGTACTTCTGCTATTGCTGTTTGGTTTTACGCTTTAAACGTTTGTTTAGTACTTCCTTTGCATTTTTTTTTTTTTTTTTTTTTTGTAGTTTTTATAACTTTTGTTTGTTTTTTTTTTTTCAAGTTTTTCTTAGATTTTTGGTTTTTGTATTTTGCTTGTTTATTTTTAGTTTTGTGTTTTGGTTGTTTTTAATTGTAGTCACTAACGTATTAGGAAAAAGCTGTGCGCCTTTTCCGCAAATTTGCGATAAATTCCCACGACTCTCCGTCACATTCCACCGTGTTGCTGCTGATTTTGACTGCCAGACGGCTTGCCACCGTCAGCTGGGCCGCCGCCGGCCGCCCTTGTGGCCGTTGTGGCCGTGGCTGTGCTGGAGCCGGCGTCGCCGCGGCTCTCGCTTTCGTCGCACTCCTCCAGCTCGGCCAAGTTCTCCTGATCGGACTCCTCTAGCGTTACCTACCGAAACTAGTTAGTGATCACAATGTCGAAATTGAATATACGATATGACTTACCTGAAAGCGTATCTTTTCGTCCTGGGGCATATCGTCGGCAGCGGATGGTGGTGGCGACGGCGGTATCATGCTCTGATAATAGTCTCTGTTCTCTTCAAGCGTGTCGAGTATATCCTGTGCATCGGGATGCACCAGATCGGCCCAGGTCTCCCATAACGGATGTACAATGTAATCGATAAAGCCCACCTGTGACTTCTCGATGGTCGCATTGTGGCGATCGCACATCGGACTGATGTCCATGCCCGACTCGCGCTCCTTGTCGCCCTGCAGAAAGAATTCCTCCATGAGCAGCGCCACCCAGCGCTTGTAAAGCGGCAATGGCTTGGTGGGATTGCTAAGATCAGCACAGTGCACCAGATTCTCGAGCACCTGTCGTAAAATAAATGGAAACGCCAAATAGTGTAAGCGAAAGAGCGACAGAAAAAGGTAATAGTCTTGTCTTGTCTTGCCTGTATGCGATCTGTGTAGTTGTCGAGCAGTAAAACTCCAGAGCCTGCAACTTTCTTGGTCTCCACCATAGTCTTCAGATCGGCCAGCAGGCTCATGTGCTTGGACATGTCAGTGGAGAGCACAATATCAATAACCATTTTCCTCAATGTTTGCCGTTGTTTCCTAAATAACATATGTACGTTAATAATGATTTCTAGTTTCGTTTGTGACTTGTACTCACTTTTGCATATTACAGAATATATCACATCCTTGATTTTGCAATAGTTTGAAGGCAACAGCTAAATGATGATTTTCCAAAACAGATTCGTCATTGTACATTAATGCTAGTTCGGAACCTGAGCAATAATTTCAATAGTATATTTTTTTAATAAATAATGTGATGCTGTTTAGTTAAGATAAGCTTACTTGAATTAACCAAAAATTGATTGGTTAAACCAGGATGATCAACATCGTGTATACAAGCGGCGAACAGGGCCCCGCCCACTTCGAGGGGCGTAAATACACCCTCCAATGCCGGTGTATTTAGTAGCACATTTGTGCTCTGTGTCACGTCAGCGGCATGCATCGAATTGTGAAACGGATTGTCTTTGACGTAGTGGTCCTCCAGAGTAGTCATAAAGTTAAGAAAAGTTTTCGGTGGTATCATAAGACTGGTCAGTAATTGTCTAGTCTGTATATGTGTGTGTGTGTGGCGAATAAAACAAACAAATATTAATGCATTAGTTGATCAGTCAAAAAAAAAAATTAAAATTCTCTTACCTGAAATATGCTGTATGCCACACAGGTAAGCGGACGATTGCGACTGAGGTCGCCAATTTTGAATATGTCAATGCCCCACGTATCGAGGTCGCAGAGCAGCGTGCCCAGCTCATCCTCGTCAGGCGTCTCCACGCCAAACGTGGGCAGACGCTCCCCGGTGAAGCTGTTGGTGTGAGATAGCGGCCGCTTCACGCCGCTGATCTGCGACATGGGCGGACCGCGTGGCGATCGGCTGCGCGGATATTGTTGGGTGGCCACTGCGGTTGAGTGTTCGGTGTTCTCTTCGACGCGCAGCGAGGGTAAATCGAACTCTTGTTGCTTGTCTGCAAGTTGAATTAACTCATATTAAGTATACGTCGTGTGTGCAATATTAATCATAGTTTGCATATACACAAAAAATTCATAAATATTCATTATTGAGGCTTAACTACTTATATTTTATTTGAGTTTGGATTATAATTGATTTTTCTTTTTTACTCTGCATATATTTATAAAAATTGCAAATTCGGTTGGCCACTTCATAAATGCATATAAAAGATATCTATTTATGTAATTCTATCGAATGATACCCCTATCTTTAGATATAACAAATATACACGTAAAAACTAAAAGGGACTTATTCAAACGTTCTTTTGATAAAATAAATATTATTATGTATGTATGTATATGAAAAGTATGTTATACTTTCTTTATTTTGGTTACCTAATTAGAGGCCAAAGAGAATATATGACTATACTTTATTTTTTTATACTATATACATACAAATTTTATTCTGAATTTTATTTGAAATGTAGCCAATGCGTGCATTAAAATGAATTATGCAGCGCATTTAATAATGAAAAACATTTCTGCAACTGTCGTTGTAACTTTATCTGTCTGCTTTATGTTAATACTTCAAAGTAGGCTTACAAAAGAAAACCAAAATAATTAATATAAAGCGCAGTTGCATTTTGAACAATCGTTCGAAACATTTGTGAATAAAAGAGTACCTTTGATTGAGAACTATTTTACTATTTAAAAGTAATTTAAATTAATTTACATTTACTTTTCATGTGGAATTAAGGACAAGGCAACGCTAAGTAATTAAATGAGTTATATATATTTATTTAAGTGCATTTTTTTATATACAAGATTTAAATTCATTAATGTATTAATTGAAGTTGTAAGACTTCAAGATTTTGAGCGATATTATAAGTAAATTTTCGCCCATACGGTGTTTAAAGTTAATTATACAATGTAAGTACTTAAAGCACATGTTGCCTTAAATCGATGGAATCGTTTTTTTTTCCATCTCAACTAACGGTTAGAACAGTGTCTGGCTGTTCAGCCCGGTTTTCAAAATACACATAACAAGGCTAAGCCCATTCACACACACTCACTCATACAGTGATACGTATGGTATCCATGGCACAACGGTTGCCTGCCCCGCGGCACAATCCCCACGCAGCTGCCTGCTGTTGCTTTTTTAATCGTTTTTTGCTTCAGTTTTTTCAACGGACACACACACACACACACACTCATGCTGGCACACCGACACACCGACTAATGTGTGTGCATGCAGACATATGTAGATATTTTGCATACGATTTTGGTTTTGAGTTTTGAATTTAAATTCCGTTAAACTCTGTATTTTTACGCAGCTCAGCGATTTTGGCTGATTAACATATGCGTAAGTTGTGTGATTCTGTGTCTCTGTGTGTGAGTGTGTGTGTGTGTGCGTCTTACAAAGTCGTTTCAATTAAGCCCCCGTCACATTCGTATTCACATTCGCACTCAGATTCGCATTCCCATTCGTATTCGCAATCGTAATCGCAGTTAACGCCATGGACATCACGTATACGCACTGTGCGGCTGCTCGGTGCTTATTCTCTGTTTGTTTTTTGAGTTGGGCCGTGCAGTCGACTTATCAACTGGGCGACACATTTATGTTGTCCTGGTCATGTGTGACTTTAAGGTAGGCCACACGGCAGCTTCTGTTTCAAATGAAGTGTTACAAATGGACATTAAGGCCCCCTTGCGTGCGTGCATGTGTGTGTGTGTGTGTGTGTGCGTTTGTGTGTGTGTGCGTTTGTGTCTGTGTGTGTAGGTGCTAGCTAGGCTTGAACGAAATGCGATTTTATGCTTGATAAACTACAATAACATCGAAAAAAAAACACTAGTCGCCGCAAAGGTGGGCAAAAAACCAAAACAAAAAATAAATAAACCCGTTTAGGCCCGGCCCAGTCCCAGCAAAGAGCCAAGCGAATCATTTTAGGCCAGTTGGCAACTTGGCCATTTAAGTTAAGTTCGAGTTGAGTTGAGTTGCGTTGCGTTAAGTTCACTTCAGCTTTGGCTTTGCCGTTGCCTTTCCCGTTGCCTTTGCCTTTGCCTTTGCCTTCGGCTCAGCTCAGCTCAGCGAAGCAGAAATATGGTCAAATGTGCAAAATTGTTGCCCACCTTCGCCTTATGTTCGGCCACACCCACAATTTTGGGCGGCTCGCCCACCCACAGCGCGCACAGTGTCTACTGTGGTGCTGCTGCTGCTGCCTTATTTTTTTTTGTTTTGTTTTGTTTCGACCTGGCTGTGTTTGCAACTCTTTAGCTTTGCACTACGCGCGCCTTTATTTGTGCACGTCCTGGGGCTAAGTCTAACGTGGCCGTAGTTTATTTTTCTACTTTGCCTAACCCTCCAACAGAAGGGTATGGATGGCTAGTGATAGAGTTTGAGGCGTGTCATCGGGCTCGTAGGTTAAACAATGAAATTTCCACTTCATCTGTTTTTTATGCTGCTCTGCGTAATTTAATTTTGCACTTTCAATTCGACGGCTTTGGCTCGAGTTATATTATTCCGCCTACTTTTTTTTTTGCGGTGCTACTTTCATTTTTAAAGTATGTTTTTTCTAACAGTTTTTTACGGGTTTTATTTTCAGCTTTTTCATTCATTTTGCAGTGCTTTGGTATGCACTTTTTTCGCCAATAGTTCGCGTCTCGGATTTCATAAAAGTTTTCGATTGCATGCTTTACTTTTGCCATTCTTTTGTTTCACATAGTTCTAATTGGGTTTGCACCGATACTGGGGGGAAATCGCGAGTGCGATGGGAGCGGGGGGGAAGAAAGGAGGGTTGCTGCGGTTTGAACTTTCCTGTGGTTAATGCGATTTTATTGCATACTTTTGTGCGTCGCCAAACAGCCAGCAACAGTAACAACAACAACAATAACAAGCTGAATGTCATCAGCTGCAGACAAAAGCAAGTTAAAGTCGTGGAAGTTCTTGAACAGCTTTCCGTAAATTTGCATTGGACTCGCGATTTGCCGCTGCCATTGATACAACATTATATAATGATTTCCCAACGAATTAAGCTGCCTGGAAAAGCGGCTTTCTCAATAAAAAAAAACTTATTGGATAACTTAACGCTGATTGTTATTGTATAGTGCATTCAATGGAGAACTCTTATTCAAATGTTTTGAAGTTTTGAAGAAGCAAAGATTTTCACAAAGATTTTTACTAAACAAATTTACTTAATAACCATTTTGGTGGTAGTTTCTAACACTTATTTTGTTATTTCTTTTTGATAACTAATTGATACTTTTACTTACCCAAAAATGTTGTACATATGTATTCGGAAATTTGATTTCCCGATCTGCTGGACTCGCTAAAGTGTGAAAGTTCCTTATTGAGCATGCGCTTGAACTATATATTGAATAAAATATATTATTGAATTATAGCTCTTGATCGCTGATCGCAGATCGCAGATCGTTTGATCGATAAACGCACCTTTAGCGATGCCATGTCGGAGACGCTGCGGTGCGTTTGTATGGTCTCCAGCTGATCCAGGCACCAATCTAACTCCTCAATGGTATCGGTGGCTAGCCGTGTGTAGGCCTCATCGCCCTGAGCTAAAACGCCGCCTGCATTTCCGGCCCGTCCGACGGATGATGATTGAGCTGGCCGCCTGGATCTTGTTTGATTAATACATGATTTCCACACGCAGAGACACACACCACACACACCACACACATACACACACACACGCACAGAGAGAGACAGTGAGAGTGGGAGAGAGAGAGAGAGGGGAAGAGTACACGGAGGTAGATGGAAAAGGTGAGCGATAGAAATAGAGAGGAGAAGGAAATCGGGAAAATTAAAGAAAGGCGCAGGAAATTTTTGTGATTATGTGGGAGGAGCAAGAACGGGTTCACAGGTACATATAACAGCAATAACAAACAAACGGAAGAACAAACAAGAAACGAAAAAGACAATAAACAAACAAAGGTACAAAAATTACAAGAAAATGGATATGAAAAACGATCAACAAAATAAACAATAAATTGCGGTATATGCAAAAAATTGGTGGAATCAATGGAATCGAGGGGTTTACAGGCAATTGGGTTTGTGGCGGGTTTTCATTTTCGTTTTGTTACACAGAGTTAATGGAATTTATTTTTGGGTTTGGTAACAATCACACACAGCGAGAAAAAACACGTGTTTACAACATTGAGAAATGGGATTTTTTTTGCGTTTAAAAACAACATCAACAATATCGAGTAAGTGTCGTTTTTTTTTTTTTTGACGAGCGAGACATATATGTTAAAAGATATATACACACACACACATATATATATATACATATATATATATATATATATATATTTATATATATTTACGCACATATATATTTATATATAAATGCACATAGAGAAATATATATATATATATAAACACAGAGAGAGAGAGAAAGAGAGAGAAAGAGAGAGAGAACGAGAAAAAAATATGAACAAAATTCAATTGAAGAATCTGTGGTTTTTGTTTTCTGTACAACATTAAAAAAAGTTATTGGTTAGCTTATGATTAATATGCAAAACATATGGATTAAATGTGGTTTTTTAAAAGGGGGTTACGACGGGATGACGCTTTTTGAGTGTAACGAGGGGTATTTCTCATTCATATGATGCAGGCACATCAAGAAAGTTAAATATTGCAATAACAACAGCAACAACAACGTAAAGAACAACAAGATTAACAGCAACAAATAAAACGATGTAAACAGTGTCAAACTTTGTTTGTATTTTTCTTGTTATATGTCAGCGAATCTTTGGGTACTATAAATTTAAAGTTTGTGGGTGGGCCTAATTAGGGAAACAAAGGAAAACTTGTTTACTTAAATCAAGTTTAATCTTTGACAAACTTTGGCAATATCTTTACTTGCGAATACACTTCTTAAATAAAATAAGTTTAGATTGAACAAACTGAAGAATGATATAAATAGACTTATTATTATAATACTGAATGCATTCCATTCAAGAAACGTTAAACCGACATTCAATAAAACTTTTGTGTTTTCTTTTTCAGCATTAGGGAGAGCCATTAAGACTGTAATTTTTTCGCTAAGTGTATTCCACGTTTGTCAACTGCAGCAGCGCAGCTCGCAGACTAAAATTGCACGGATCCTTTTATAATCCTTTTCACCTTGTGCATGGGGTATGCTAAAGGAAACTTTTTGGGATACCAACGGACGCCCGTCGCAGCCCGCGCACTTTGCTCGTCGTTTGTTCGGTTCAATAGAACTGGCAATTTTCTAAATTTGAGTTCCGTCATATTCGATGGAAAAAATTATAAATAAAATGTGCGGTACGGTCTATTTTTCTGCTATTTTTTGTTGTTTTTATTTGCGGTATTTTTGGCACGTCAACGCGGTGCCACACAGACCGTTGTCCCGACACCCCATTCATTCTGCCACCCCCCTGCGCCCCCATCGCCCCGGCCCTGGCCTTGCAATTCTGCGGATTGTTTCTACGCATCGTTGTCGTCATTTCAGTTTAAGTGGGTCTTTATTCTTCTCTGTTATCGTGTAGTGTAGTGTGGCTGTGGCTGGGGTTGCGTTGGTGGCGGATTCGGGGGGAATTACAAATACACACACATTTAGATATGCGTATATGTGTATGTGGACACAATAATTGTTAGTCGGAAAAGAAGATGAATGTGTTATGCTTTTGTTGTTGTAGAATGGGTTCTTGTTGTTGTTTGGTTGCTGCTTGATTAATTAAAGTGTGAGATGACAAAAAGATATCGAGAGAGAGAGAGAGCACACACAGACAGAAAGAGAGAGAGAGTGAGACAGAGAGAGAGAGAGAGAAAGAGAGAGAGACAAAGAGAGCGAGCGAGAGTGGGACTTCGACAGGCAGCAAGACAAAGAGAGTAAGAGTGGGAGCGAGCAAACAAGTTTTGGAGTGGGGAAATGATGGGGAAATGGGCCTGAAGAGATTTTTTGTTATTGGAGGGGTTGGGGTAAAAAGTACACTCGTGTTTGCTAATTTGTCATAGATCGCGGGGGTCAACCTTGAGGGGGATTTCTTTGGGTGGATTCTTAGGGAGCTTGAAGGGTGTGGGCGTGTCAAGGTCACAATAAACTTACTTGTTTGATGCTGGTACATTTGTCAGACTTAATAAATTGTTGCGCACTGAACGTAAGCTGGCTAAAATTTGGGCAAACGGCGTTACAATGAGATCCTCGCCATGGCTATTGAAAGAAACAGAGAAAGAGAATAAAATGTATTAGTTAAAGTTGTGAAAATGGCATTTCTTGGAAGCGTACATAGAATACATAACCACAAGTGCATGCAAAATGAGTAATGAGCAAATGCAATAAGCAATTTGGTGAGTTTTAGAATGAAATTTAGATTAAGCGAGCAAATGATCAATACACTAATATTAAGTACTTTAGTTGTTGCATTTCACGCAACTGGAAAGTAACCCAAGCAGCAAATAATGGAACCAGCGAGTAACAGAAACAGCGAGTTGAAGAAGTAGCGAGTCTTAGATACCAGGAAGTTGCAGCAGCGAGTCCCATCGCGTGGATAATAAAAGCGGCGAGTAACGAGAGTAGCGAGTAACGACTAACGTGATCATTTAGCAGCAAGTTGTTTAAGTAATATTATAAAGTGGACATTTGCCACGAATTAGGAGAGTTACAAAAGCAGCGACTACTGAAAGCAGCGAATAACAACTGCAGGAATTAATAGAAACAAAGCGTAATACTTTTAGCGAGTAAGACAAGCGGCAAGTAACTGAATAGTAGACTGTAGAAGCGAGTACTCATATTATAGGAATATAAAAGCGAGTACAAAAAGTGCCACGTTAGAGAAGTGACGAGTAATAAAAAAGCTGGCAGTGAGGAACAGAAGTTGGAGTTAACAAATGCGTGAAACAAAGTGAATAATAGGATAATGTCATAAAGCGTGAGCTTTACTCAAATTATCCATGTTAAGCACTTAAGGTTTGCCGTTTATTTTGCTTCTCGCTTAGCTTCTCTTTTGACACCCTTGCGTACACGACGATAAAAGATAAATGTGAAATTATTTTATTTAAGCTTTTTGCTTTAC
Organism: Drosophila lacertosa; assembly: GCA_004143845.1. Taxonomy (NCBI): domain Eukaryota; kingdom Metazoa; phylum Arthropoda; class Insecta; order Diptera; family Drosophilidae; genus Drosophila; species Drosophila lacertosa. The sequence continues at coordinate 177,698 of SCDZ01000471.1, read as the reverse complement.
GCAGAAACTCTGTGATGGCTTATTATTGCTTTACGTATGACGCGCTTCAAGCTGATTCTTAAAGAGCTGTCAGCAGAGATTATTTAATTGTTACCGTTGCGAGTTGTCTTTGTTCAGAGTTCGAAATAGAAGATATAGATTCATAGGTATTGCCCTTCACATTACACAATTTGGTCAGCCACAAACTAAACGAGTGCGTGGTTGCTATTCATATTTTGTCTTAATTTGTACGATATTTTTACACTAAAATTTCAAACTGATTTAAATTGAAATGCCTGAGTGCTTAAACCAATTGGCTGGCAAATCAACTGGAATGCTCGGAGGCTCCTTAGCCTACTCCAAAGTTGACAAACGGTCCCCAGCGAGGCCCCAAAACGGGCAGCTGTCGACCAACCGCAAAAGGTCAGCGGCATCGCCATGAATAGACTAGCCAAAATAAAAAAAAAAAAAACAAATATAAAACAAAAACAAAAAATATGAAAGGAAACCGCAAAGGAAGGCAAAGGAAAGTGCTGAATTATGGGCTAGAGGATGTTTAAGTTTTTTGCACCACACACAACTTGATGCAGGTTTGGCGCGTTCCAACTTCCATGGGAATGTGAAAGGGAAAGCGGCCCGCACAAATTGTCGCAACGTTTCTGATGGCACACGAGCCGCTTGGCTCGAAATATTTGTGCCTAAAATAAATATTAAATGGGCAAAAAATAAAAGGGAAAAATAACCAAAAAAAGAGATATACGAAAAAGAATCGAGGTAGAGGCGAAGACGTTGCCGTTTGCGTTGACAAACAAATAATGGCATAAATTAATAAAAATAAAATATAAAATTAAAAAAAGATGAAATAAAAATTAAACAGACGCAAGTAAAAAAAAAAACAAGCGCTAATAAAGTTTTCGACCCATCAGTGACGTCACAAAAGCAAACTTTGGCGGCGCCAAAATTAAATTTTCAGTTTTTAATTTTATATCTTTAAATATACCCTGTAACAACAAAAGGAATATTTATCGGAAAAGGGGTATTTTTTTTTTGACTACAGCTGTGCCTATCGAAAAACATTATCAATGCTAACAATCAATAATTCGATGCTTTTATTTCATTTACAAATATTTGTATATTTAAACTTAGTATTTCAAGCGAATAATGATTAATTAATGATAAATGTTTATTTACTTGCATTTGACTGATTGAACTAATAATTCCCTGACGAAATTAAATACAAATATTTGTAATAAGTTTTCTTTATAAGCTTTGTTAAGCAGGTAAACAGGGTATTCAAAAATCGATCAGTTCAAGAATAAGCTTTACTTTCTGTATTTTTATCAGATATTTGGATGGCAATGAAAATGGTTGGAAAAAATTGAAATTTTCATAAGAGACAATGCGATTATTTAAGAATGTTCAATGAAAATGCCCCAAAAGCAACGCCTCTCAAAAGAGACAGGCTGCTAAAGAGAGACAGTGAGAGAGAGAGTGAGAGAGAGAGAGTGAGAGAAAAAGAGAGCGACAACGATAAACGATTAATGATGCCAACTCACTTACAGACAGGTTGCTAGCCTTCTCTCTCGCTCCCTTTCACTCTCTCTTTCTCACGCATTTACTGTTCTGTGGCATGTTTGCCTGATTCTTGGCACGTCGCGCGGCTGCAATAGCTAACAAAATAAATGTGTCTGTCTGTGTGTAAGTGTGTGTGTCGCAACAATTGTACAATACGTTATTGTATATGCCCGTCCATCCATTTGTCTACCCAAAACACCCATCTAAAGTGGCAGCCATAAACAACAACATAAATAACAACAAAGCGGCATATGCAACAACACAGCCACCACCCCCCAACAGCCCCACCAGTCCCGCCACCTTCATGTGGCATCTCCACCTTCGGTTTGAACTCTTCACTTATGGCCCCGTCTCGTCGCCAGACTTTGCCAGACGAAATGTTTTCGCTGCCGATTTGTCATTTCAAATAATGTCTTCTCTTCCTTCGGGTCGTCTCTTCTACTCTTCTGGTCATCGTCTTCTCGGCGAGTCTATTTCGTTATTCGAATATGAATACTGCGACGCATTTCAACGCTAGATTCAAAAACATGTCAATGACTCATCGACTGCGTTTCAGTTTAAGTTGCCCGGGACGGGGGTATTGTCCCACAATATTGCGCATACTTCCAATTCTATTGCAGGGGTCAAAAAAGGAATGCATCTTCAACGTATTTCAATCTTTAACTCAAGTTAAATTCGCACTTTTCTCTTCCTACACATTTTGTTGTTGTTGTTATTGTTGTTGTTGTTTCATTTGTCCGCTGTCAGAACTGGCTGCGTTTCCATCTAATTGTCAAAGGCAAAAGCGATTGGCAAATTTCAACAATTGATGTGAATTTGGTTTTGTTTGAACTTTGATTTGATTGAGACACAAGTAGAGTTTATTGATATTTTTTCATTTGATATTTATTTGATTTTATTTTATTTGCATCGATTTCAAAAACAAACAGTTATCATTTTTAACGCTTATCACCTGTCCAAATAGCGATTATGTTTTTGTTTAGGGTAAATAAAAATTAATAACAAAGCATAAATATTGCTTTATTTTGGGTTAGTTTTTGAGTTTGTTTTCAGATTAATTTGAAATAAATTGGAATTTAATAATTAATTGCATGTGTAAAAATACAATTTAATAGCTAGGCAAACAATTAATTTGAACTTGCACACAAAGTAATTTGAAGCCCCAATTTTAATTATAAATGATGGAGAGATAATTATGAAGTTTCTGTTGTTAAAATGAAACCCATTTTTTTGTTTGGTTGTTTTTTCTTTTTTGCTAATAAAAGGAAAATAAGTTTCCAATTATAACAGAAAAATATATAAATTGATTTAAATTTATTTATAATTTATAGAGAAATATGTATGCGTAAGTAAATAAACTGGCAGCTGGGACAATTTTCTATTCATTTAATATTTTCTCGTTTTGTCATAAAATTGGAAATATATATACATAGTATGTATGTATGTACAGCAGCAAGAATAAGAACTAGCCAAGATTTATAGTTGAGGTGTGGGTGTTCTAGATTGCTGCTTTACCTGCGCTGTGATTTAATGGAGAACATGTTGTCCCGATCGGCCAGTATCGTGACGGCCAGATCGTCCTGCATTATGGACGGTATCATGTTGAAGAAGCTGTGCACACGCGGCAGCGACTGCGACGACGCTGAGTTCTTTTTTAACATGTTGGCACACACACACACGTGCACACACACGTGCACACACACGCACACACTCAAAAAGAAAATAAGGAGCGACTCTAAGAGCTGCTCATTGAAACTGGCGCCAAACTGGCGATCACAATTCCGAATCCGATTTAGGAATTCAATTTTAATTTATATGCTTTTTCTGTACAAACTATTTGGCGGATTATAATTTAGTTTGTGGCTGACAACGAAAACGAGACGAGTCAAGACGAGACGAGACGAGACGAGATAAGACGAGAACGCCGCAAATGATTTTTTTGAATTTTCCACGAGTGCGCGCAGGCCGAGAATGAGCGCGTCCCGCGGCGTGGCCAGCGAAAATACAAAATACAAAACTCAAAACACAACTCGCACGCTCAGGAATGAAAAAACAAGAAAATATATTGTAGAAAACGACGACGACGACGGCGGCGGCGACCAAAGCAGCGACGCCAGCGGCTGAGGCAGCGGCAGCAGCTGGCGACGGGCGGCTGCCATCAGCTGAGCTGAGCGTAACGTAAGAAACAAATTATATTCAACTTAAAAAAAATAAAAAATATAAATAAATAAAATTAAATTTGTGCATGTGCGCGAATGAGTGGGTCTGTCCAAGCGTGTGTGTGTGTGTGCATTTGTGTGCGGGTGTGTACGGTGTGTGTATTTGTGTCATTTCGTTTTCATCATTTGCGCTTGTGTGTGTTGGTTTTTTTTGCGCGCGCGTAAGATTTTTGCTTGCTTTTCATCTCGAGCAACAACAACAACAACATGAGGAACTGACACAACATGTACAACATTTGCTCAATTATTGAAATATATATATATATATATATATATATACAGGGTGTCCAGCTGACACATATACACTCAGCGAATAGCACAACAAGTCTGCCGAGGTCGAGCATAAATATATCTTTAATTGGAATTTAAGCACTTGCACTTGGGCTTATTCAATGGAATGTTGCCTTGTCAAGAGCTGACACACAAAATAACTTAATAAATTCCTTTAATTTATTTAAATAAATTAAGTTAATCCCAACTTAAAGATTTGATGGTGTTGAAGTGAAATATTAAAATAAATTAAAAATCGAACTATTTAATATGAATATATATTACATTAATCTAATATGAACTGCAATGTATGCATATAAAGAATATAGTATACTTGAACAAAATAGTCGAAATATATGAAATAAAACATATCTATGTCAGTTAACAAATCCATAAGAATTTGTAGAAATTTTTAATTAGTTGTAGCTTAGTTTCACCAGAAATAAACAGGCCCAAATGTTCAAACACACATTTACACTCACTGCACACCCTGTCTTTTACACACACACACACCCACACAGTCGACACATCCGATGTCCGGCAAGGCAGCTTGGCGTCCTTGCCTGACATAACAGCAATAACAAGCACATTATTATTATCATTATCAGCATCCTCATTATCATCATCTGTGGCACAATTTGCTACACCTGAATTTTCTATCTCTTTTCTTTTTAGGTTTCCACAACTTTCGCAAAATTAATTTTGTTAGCTTGCTCGCTCGCTCCCTAAAGCTCCTGGTTTGTGTTTTTTCTTCTCTATTTTATTTAAGCGCACTTACCTACGCAAATGTTTAATAAATTCTCAACTCAAATTGCCATTTGGCTGCCTTCAAGCGATCATCATTTGCTGTTTGTTGTTTGTGCTTAATGAACGCTCATTACATAAGTACAGTGCACATACACAATAAGCGACGCGGCGTCGGCGTTGACGGCGTCGAAGATATGTAAATATGCATATTTGTATTTTAACTACTAACGTTTATTTTTAATATATTTTGCGCTGTCTCCCTCTCTCTCTATCTCACTCTTTCACTCTCTGGCAGGTTAGTCGCAAATGAGCGCACACGTAATTCTAATAATAATTTCGAGCAAATTTTTTAATTTAGCTAACCCACTTGTGTGTCCCGCTCGTCTGCTTCTTCTTTTGATTCAGCTTCCATTCCACTTAAGCAAGATAGAGAAAAACGAGAGACAAACACAAAAACAACATACAGACACTAAGTAGATAAATGCTGAGGCACATTAGTCATACGCCGCATGGGCCAGCGTCGCAAACGTACACAGACAAATGTTGAGATTTTAATTTTGATTCCAATTTAAATTGTGAATTGCGCCACATAAATATAGCCGATTACCCATTTGCCGATGCCCCGATTACGATAATCATTCGCATTGCTTGCTCGTTCGGACTTGGTCCGCCCACCGCGTCACTTAAGCCACTTGAATGACGAGCGGCAAGTGGCGATGCATTCAATAAACAAAATTCAGCCGCACATAAACATACACACACACACACACACACACTCACATAGACAGCAGCAGCAGCAGCTCGTGAGTGAAAGAAAACAAAACATTGAACATTTGAAGCAACTGTTGGCGCGTGATGGGGGCACATTGGGTCAGCATAGAAAGAAATCTCGTGACTGACAGCAACGTCGAGTCAAGTGACTGATACAGTTGTTAATAAACATTTACAGAAATATCGCTGAGCAAAACATATGTTGCCGCATAAAGAAAAAACTTAAGATTTTTTATTGGCTATGTGCAATTTAAACGAACTTGCTGTTCGCTTGCTAATTTAATTAAATGGGGCAAATTCTTAATCTTACTCTTTTTGTACTATCTCTGTATACTTATCTTAAGCTTTTACATTTACATTTATTCCCAAAACTAAGTTTCTTTTCTTTGTTGAAATCAACGTATACTTAAGAATTGACTCCTTTTTTGATTGTTAGTAAAAACTATTCCATACTTATTTCATACTTATAACGCCTAGTTTTCAAAATGACATATTCGATTGATTCATGCTGGAAAGTCCTTCGAGGAAACTACAAAATTGATTCCAAAGAAATATGCAGCCACAATTTTATCATCATTGAAATTCTAATCGAGATTACTGAATAAATATTGTGGTTACACCTTTATGTGCTACTCAGGTTTGATATTCATTAAAACCAAAAATTTCAGGGGAATATTTTTTTGTTTTTGTTTTTTTTCTTGGTATTTTCAGAACATTGAATGGATGAATTTTTGGGTTTTGCCTGCATGACAAATTTTGTCGTGTGAGATGCATTTTTATTAAAAGCACAAGAGGCCACCAAAAATCATGTAAACCACCCACACGCACACATATCGAGTGGCACACACATATTTGGGTGTGATTTGCATTGGGCGCATGGCAAAATTTGGTTCGTTTGGCAGCCTCAACGGCTATTGAGGCGGCAAATTTAATGCGCGAAAAGAACGTATTTCATTTGGTTTGCATTTTCTATTTTATTTCTGTTTTTTTTTTTTTGTTTTTTTTTGGTTTTTTTTGGTTTTTTTTTTGGTTCTATCGTCGATGTCACGCTGCGTATGAATAATATGTACGTTACGTATACGACAGCGTCACTGCATGTGGCAGCTGGGCAAAGGGACGACTGCGGTTGTGGTCGTTATAGCTTGTGATTGAATTTCGCCAGCGACATTTCTTCGGTCAGCCCAACGGGCCCACGCCCACGCCAACGCCCAGCGACGAGAATTTTGCCTTTTTGCATTTCGACTGACCGAATTTCGTGTTGGGTTTTTTTCTTTATCTGCTTCTTCTTCTAACTGCTGCTGCTGCTGCTTTGCATTTTGTGGTAGAGGAAATAGGAAATGTTTTTCATATTTAAATTAGCTGCGCCTCGCTGCTGCCGTTGTTGTTGACGCTGTTGTTGTTGTTGTTGTAGTTGTTTATATGCCGCGGATTTCACAACTTTGGCAGCTTTCATTCAACAGCTGCCCCCCTCACAGGCGCCCGCTGTCCACTTGGCCCCACACTTTTAGTCCGTTATGCGCCTTCAATTGCGACAACGACAACGACAAATAATGACTGGGATAAAAAAAATTCATTGAATTGAGTGACACGCGGAACGTCATGTGAGCTGCTTTTCCCCGAAAATAAAATCAACGTGATCTGACTCACGGCATGTTGCACATACTGTTGAGTCGTCGAATGGAAAACTTTCCGACATTGTTTTTCAATTCGTTTTTGTAACCCCGACCCGTATATAAAACCAGTCTTGCACAATATACAATGGACGGGATAAAGAATGGGTCAAGCAAAATTTCAACTCTTTAACTAAATTCTTTATAACAAAAATTGATTAAGTTATTGAAGCTAAACAATTTCTAAATAACTTCGAAGCGTTCAGTTTAACATGTTAGTAATATAATAGATTTATTAAAAGATGATATATAATTATATAATATTAATATTGACACTAAGTTAGAGTTATCTAGTCGATGAATACCGACAGCTGCATACTCTGTTCCCAGTTTCAACTAAAAGTTAATATTGATAGATGGACAAAGAATAGTCACATTAATAAAAGTTTCATTTAAAATTGTTTTGAATTTTAAATAATTATATTTTTAACTTATAAAGTCTTAATTCTTTAGAAGACTTACCTTTTTTTTTGTTTAAAGAAATTTTACTAAGAATTCTTTAAACTTAAGCTTAATATATATGTATATATCATATTAACATTCCATATAATATATATATATATACATTATTCGGAGTAATGACAGACAGATTTGCATATTTTTTTTGCTTTTGGGAACAGAGTAAAAAATATATATATATATTGTTTTTGGACAGTGCTGCAGTTACTGTACAAAATGGCTTAAACAAGTCAATCAACTACCTTGCTAAGTTTTATTTATCTAATTAATGGCAAACGAAAGAAGTTTAAAAACCAAAAGAAATATGATTAAATATTAAAAAAGAAAGATCGTATAAAATAGCGTCAAATTATTATTATTATTATTATTATTATTATTTTTATTATAATTATTATTATTATTATTATTATTTTTACAAACATTACTTCATATATTATAGAACATGGCAATATGTTCCATTTACATTGACACAAAAGCGACAATTGCAAAGGCAAAATGAAAAAAGCAAGCGGGATAATAAAAACAAATCATTTGCTTTACAAAAACAAACGTGCAAGCAGGCAATAGACAGAGACAGATGTGCATTAGTGGGAATTAGATAGATAAATAGTAAGAGATAGAGAGAGAGAGAGAGAGAGAGAGAGAGAACTGGGCATACGTACGATCTGTCAATGAGTATAGAGGCCTCCTGTTCTTTAAACCTGCAAAGGGTTACAATAATAAACAACGATAATAGTACGAATAACGATTATAAGTAGATAGGCTAAGTTAAGATAGAGGTTAAACGAGTACAGAGCACAAGTATCGATTATCAAGTATCGAGTTGCAACAAACAACAATTAACAATATTAAATAATATAATGTAGAATTATTTTTTTTTTTTTTTTTTTTTTTTTTTTTTTTTTTTTTTTTTTTTTTTTTTTTTGTTTTTTTTTTTTTTTTTTTTTTTTTTTTTTTTTGATGAAAATAAATTGTTACATATATTTAGTTTTTTGTCTTTGTGGCAAAAATATTTGACGCTTATTTTATTAGTTGAATTAACGGCAAATAAAAAGAAGTGTGTGTGTGTGGGTGTGTGTGAATGATTATGTGTGTGTGTATGCCGGGACGCGCGACGCCCTAAGGTATGCAATGGAAGACAAATGAATTGAAGCGGCTTAATTGAGACATCACGTGCGGCAGTTAAGCGATGAGGATGATGTCTATATCTGTGTGTGTGTGTGTGTGTGTGTGTGTGTGGGTGTCATGGTGTGTGTGCGTGTGTAAGGGCTGGCTAGATTGTTGAATAACTTGGACTCGAATTGTGGCTCGTTTGTTGCCGCCGTTACCGCTGCCGTTGCTGACGTCGACAATACGACGGCAATGACCCCGTCGGCAATTGATAGATAAGCGGCTAAAGCTGCTCGGGGCGATGTCGTGACGTCATTGTGCTGCGCACGTCACAGCTGCAACGCAGCACACAAAAGTCGAAGTTGAAGTGTTGACATTTAAAAACACAGCACACACACACACACACACACACGCACACACTTAATCACACATGGCTGCATTGTCTCTGACTTGCATTTTAAACTTTTCTGTTTTTTTTTTCTCTCTCTATTTTTTTGCGCAAATGCCAAAGGCACTTACACACACATTGGTCGGTCGCCCCTTTTGGGGGACCACGCCCTGGCTGGCATTTGACTTTAAAATTGTTGCAAGCAGCAGTAAACAAGTTGCAACATGCAGCAATTTACTAAACATGTGTCTACTTTTGTTGTGGTGTTTGCTGCACGTCCAGCACCTGTCGTAAGCTGGCACCTGGCACAATTAACGCCTGAATGGCTTCGAGTATTGCCTTTCTCGCATTCTGCACTCATCCTGACCCAAGTGTAAATACGTAAATACGTAGCTGTAACTGCCGCCTGTCAGTTGTTCAATAATAGTCAAGTCCTGCCAAGGACTCTGCTTTGTTATGCTGCGGCACGAACTGAATGCGGTCGGAACGGATTTTAAGCTGCCTCTAACTGCTAACTGACTTGAGTCCTTTTCAATCTTTTTGTCCGATGCAGGATTAAAGTGCAAATCGGATGTGTATTTCAATCAGCAAAACATGATTTTACTAACAAGATCTTAAATAGCTTTAATTGCACTTTGATTTAAGTAAATTTGTTGCCATGCAAATTGTGTTCTAAGGAAAATAAATTCTTCTGCTTTATGAGCTTAACAATTAATAACTTTGTTTGATTTATTCTGAAGAATTAAATTGAGAAATTAGTTTGCATTCAAGCAGAACGAATAGTTAAATAAATTCTAGGACTCAGCTTTGAATTCTGATTAAGAGTGTATAAGCTTTATAGAAAAGATTGGAATTGATTGATTTTTTTTTATTTTTCCCAGTAATAAGAAGATCTTCATTAAAAATAAATATCTATTCAAGTCCTAAACTGACTTTCTGCAAGCTTTATTTTAACTTTAAATTTACACTTTTGTCATACGATTCAAGTATTTCACTATCTTAATAAATGTTTGACTAATTTTCATTTATTTTAAGCACATAAGAATGTGCTTGCTTTGAACTGCTTTTAAGTGTTCCTTTGCCAGACATTCCAAAGAAATTTGTTAATATATATTTAGCTGCTGCTTTCAACTATCATCATAAATTGAATTGTTGTTGTTTTTATTATTATTTTGTTTCTTTGGCCTTGACATTTGCCAGCCGCAGTCAGTCAGCTAATTATTTGTTATTAGTGTTGAAATCTTTATGAAATTTTCACTCAACTTGGTCGTTTGGTTGTCATGACAGCCAAGCTGGGGCCAGTCAAGCAAAAGGTATATGTGTGTGTATGTGTGTGTGTGTGTGCAATTGACAGGCTCATCAACAACATTGTTTGAAAGTGGCAGACTGGCAGACGAGGTAGCTGCGATATGTCTCACTAAAAAAAAATTCAACTTGATTGAAAGCAAACGCAGCGAACGGACCCCGGAATATGCTTAAAAGACGGCCCGACAGGTTGGCGGCTTATCTGGGGGCGGGGTTGGGAGACGGTGGGCGGGGTTTGCAGCGTAACTAGAGGCCTGCCAAAAACTTTAAAGCAGACCCAAAAACTTTTTGGTCTGGCCCAGTCAGGCTGAAATAAGAGAAACAAACAACAAGAATTGCAAAAAATAAAAGAAAATAGAAAATAAAGAGAAATAAATGCAAATTGCGTTGCTGTCGCTCGTCGCTGCCGCCAAATGGCCGAAAAGGGAGCCAAAAAAAAAAAATGCCAAAAATACCAAAAATATTTATTTCAACTATGTATAATTAAATCGTTTTTATGTTCTAGCAGCAGCGCCTGCTGGGGCCACTGCACTCGGGGGCACATCTAACTTTAGCCAGCAATTTGTGACACAAGGACACTTTTGCTTTGAGTCCAAAACACACACACATACACACACACACATACATTTAATTGTGTGTGCGTGCGTCTGTTTTGTTTCGGCCTCTAATATGAATTGACGATACTAGATTATATAATATTTATGGCACACATTTTCAGCTAGTATGTGCACAGCATAGCCAAAAGTCACAGGCCTGATATGTTTTATTAGACTTTCCACTTATTCATATATCTTTTGTTTTTCGCTTTTGTTTATAAAGTTTTCTAAAGCGACTGCCCAACTTGTTTGCAGGCTAGAATATTAATTTCGGGCCATTTATGCTGTACGTTTCTCAAGATGCAAACCATGAAGACTATTGTTGTTCTTATTGTTGGTTTGTAATCAGCCTTTTTTTTATCTACGAATATCCATTTGTAAGCTGATTAGCTAGCAAACAAAAAAATATTGATTAAGCTTTTTTTTAGGCAAAACGGTTTTAACACTTTCAAAAAAAGGTTCTAATCTGAATATTGTTTAAGTTTCCGCCAATAAGTTAGTAATTAAATACACCTTTTATTCTGAACTCCTATTTTTTTCTCTACTTTGAAACATTATTTTCCTATTTACTTCACAAAAAAAAAGCATATGAAACATGTTTGTAGGAAAATTTTAAAAAGTTTTCAAGCAGTTTCTTATAGTTGAAAGTAAAGGAAGAATTGAATTTGTAAGTTATTTAAGTATTTTATATTTATATTCTTTTATGCCGATTTGTAAACTTAACAAACTATCCATTATGTTTATTCAGTAATAAAACACAACTTCTCAAGGTCAACACCTCCACAAAGTGCTTTAAAACTTCGGTATATTTCTGAATTAAAGGGATTGCATTTTTATTTAAGTATGTTTTACTTTAAGTATGTTTGTTGTACATACTTGATGCTTGTTGTTGTGGTTTTCATTTGAGTTGGTTTTTTGCAGGGGTTGGAGGGGTAAAAAAAAGAAGGCGGAGGGGGGAGAGGGGTTTAAGTGTTTTGCGGTCGAAATATTTTTGCAATTTTTCATCTGCGATTTGCGCGATATATTTTAGCATTTGTGGTCTTTGAGCGATGCGAGCGTTTAGCGACACGAGACGGATTCGGGTTTGGGGAGGAGGCGCCAGCCGCGAGCCGAAAAGCCGTGTAAAAATAGCTGTAAAATGCTTTTGTGCTCAAGGTTGCATTTCATCTCTGACCATATGCCCGGCCAATTCCATATGGTGTTTTTGTATTTCATATGCAAATTTATTTATTTGTTTTTGTTTTTTTTTTTTTAATGTGTTACATTTGACTTGATGCTACCTGATGCTTTGATATTGCTGTGTGTGTAACGATTTTGGTGTTGTTATTGTTTTTTTATGATATTGCATTCGGAAACGCATCAACAAAAACTGAAAGGTTGTCGCGCTTTTTGCACAAAACATGGCTGCCAAAATATTCATTTCCGGTTTTTTTTTTTTTTTTTGTTGGCACAACGATGTCTGCTTGCTGTCGCTATCTGTTGTTGCTGCTGCAGCAGATGCAGATGCTGTTGCAGTTTGCAGATGCGAAAGCAGATGCTCATGCATATGTAATTTGGTATATGTGAATGCTATTTTTGTGTGTGTGCGTGTGTATGTGGGTGTGTGTGCGTGTTTTTTTGGCTGGCAAACGAATTGAAGTCCGTTTTGGCGCCTGTGCATATGCAAAAATGGTGCAACTGCCTTGAAGCGTTGTCAAAACAATGGTCGAAACACGAAGATAAAATGATGGACTAGAGAACAGAGCAGCTGACAACGAACCGCAGGCAAAATAGTCAAAGCACCAATCCAGCCAAAGACTAGAAAGAGCACTGCATGGAGAAGACTCCGGATTTGGCAGGCTGATGGTATTCATGCCGAAAGAAAGCTACACCGAAAGAGGGCCAACAGCCAAATGTGGCAAAATGCTTGCTATGAATTCTCGAAATGTCAACAACGGGGCAGCTCTTGACCACCATCGAATGATGATGTTGCCAACTTGGCCGTCGAGAGGCGTCGTTGCGATGCCATTGAAATGTGGCAAAGTGCCTGAAATACCGCAGGCGATGCCACACACGGAACCACACGCACACGGACACACACAGAGAGACACACCAACACAACCAAAGGTGTGGCATTGCAAAAAGTGTCAGAATTTTGAAAACTAAGCCCAACGGCAAAGGCACGCAGCACACAGCAGACACAGCTGCTGGAAATTAGTTCCACACACACGAACACACACACACATTCAGTTAAATGGGAGAATAGGAGGAGTTTAAGGAGGTTAAAAGCAACACATTTATGGGGCAACTAAAATAAACAAATCGTTTTTCGATGCGTAGTTTTTGAAATTGTGGCAAAAGAAAGGGCGATTAACACATTTGTCCAACCACTGACAAAGTGGAATTGGGAAAACAATGGCTAAGTAAATTGCACCAGGTACAACAAGCGTGTAGGACAAGTAGAAAAAGCAGCAATAACTGTTAAAGAAGTTGAATGCAAAGTTGTAGCTTATGTTGTAATAGCAGTGGAAGCTGAGTACGTCGAAGAAGTAGAATTATTGTTTATAATAGTAGTAGAAGTAGTTGAAATAGTTGTAGAAAAACTTGAAGTAGAGGTTGGGATAGTAGAATTAGTAGTAGTAGTAGTAGATAAAATGGTAGTTGTAGTAAGAGTATAAAAAGTAGTAGAAAGTAGTACTTATAGACATAGAAGAAGAAGTATACGCAAAGTTGTTGTATAGTGGCACGTGTTGTTGTGGTGTTCAACGTAGCAGAAATATTAAGTATACGTTATTCAAGAACTAGTAAAAACAGTAGAATGGTTAAAGTAGCAGTAGTAGAAAAAGTATTGGCATATGTAGGAGAAGAAGTAGTTGAAGAACAATAAGTTGTCGTAGTCGGAAGAGTTGTATTTGTTGTAGAAGTTGAAGTTGTAATATGAAAAGATTCGAAAGACAAACTTTTTGTTGAAATATAAGTTTTAGTTAAAAAAAGTGGTGATTAAGTAAGTCAACGCAGAAGAAGTAGTAGAAAAGAGACAATTTAAAGTAGTAGAAAAAGCAGTGAATTATATAGAAGTAAAAAGATTACTATAAGTAGTAGTAGACAAAGGGAAAGTGGTAAAAGTGAATTGAAGTACAGAGAGTAGATATTGGGCATAGAAGTTGAACTAGAAGAATATAGAAAAAGGGAATTCAAGAAGAAGGTAAAAGTGAAAGTAAGCCAAGTTAATAGGTGCAGTGAATGTAGTAGGCAAAATGGTAAAGAAAGGTTTCATCTAGCAAAAATTGATGTGATTAACTAAAATTAAACAAATATGTTTTAGAATAAGATATAGCTGTGTAGGTTCTTAAAAGAGATTAGAAGAAGCATAAGCTGAAAAAGCCAGAGCTGCCTTAAAGTATCTCACAAGAATTAAGCGTGACTTACAGATACTTATGTTAGACATATTGTGTTGTTGCCACAGGAAAATGATAAAACCTTTGAGTTTTCCATGTGTAGTGTTAATGTTAATGTAAATGTAAGTTGAGTTTTTGTGGCGAGATAATGAAAAAATGAAAATTTTAAGTTGATGATTTTGAGTAATTTGGAGTGTGTGTAAATATTGTTGTACAAAATGGAAATCAAAAGTAAGCATGAAATTAAAATAAAACTTAAATACATGTGATCCTCAATATGTTCCTGATTAATCAAATTTACACAATATGCGAAATTAATCGACCAACTAGTCTAAGACCGATAACCGATAAATATAAAAAATTTGGACATTGGGTACTCACCTTTCGCTAGCAATGCTTGAGTTCCTGGACATTGACTTTGGTGACATCTCAAAGTCCGAATCGGAACGATATAAAAAGGATTCGCGACGTTGCGGTAAATTCTGTAGAACCAAACCAGCGCTGGGTGAACCGCCCTCAAGCGGTGATCGGGCCCCCTGGCCATTTTCTACATCGAAACTGTAAACGAAACGAATCAAGGGAATAACGTTAATTAGCTGAATAATTGGTTAGTTAGCTGCAAATAATTGTATGTGTGCGTATATAGCTTATATTAAGTTTGTTAACAGTGTGTGGGCCAAAAATAATTGAAAGTCAACGCTTTTAGGCCAAAAACTTGACTCATGTTATAAATGGCTGACGGCCAAGTTGACTTAACACACAGCACACGCCAGCGAAACTTTTCAGTGCCAAATGGGAGACAGCCAAAAATGGTTTGGGGCTGAGGCTGACAAAAATGGAGGGAGGTGTGGGGTGGGGGGGCAGATACTACAACAGCGACGACCTACAGGAAACGGAAGCGCGCCTAACAAGGCGCTTTTAAAGTTTTTCAATTCGTTAGACATTTTTGCCCTTTTCGTACGGCTCGGCTTTGTCTGCGCCGACGTCATCATTGCTTATGAAAACTTTTGCGCCGCCAACATTGCTGCCAAAATGTAACAGCAACCAAAAAAAAAAAACCAGCACAACCCGAAGCAGAACTCGGGCGCCCCCCCCCCCCCCCCTCCCCGTAAAAAAAAAAAACATTGGCGACCGCGAGCCAAATGCAGCCAAGTTTATTTTGAACTCGCTTAAAAGTTGCCCTCGCATCCCCGAGGGCGTCGGGCCAAAGTTATGCCACTGATCAAGTTGCAGCGCTTTCAAGGATCAACTTGTTAAGTAAGCCCCAACGTTAAACAACACTTTAATGTGTTGAACGTTGTTGCTGGCCGTTAAAACAAAACACGCTAAAGCTACCACTTTTAATAACATTTCGTAGAATGTTAAATATGTTAAGTGTGCTTGCCTTTAAGTAACCACATATTTCACATAAAAGAATAATGTTATTAAAAATGCAAATAGCCGCAAATAGAAGGCGTTAACACTTTAATGACAACTATAAAAAAATTGTATTTATTTTGCCTTGATTTATTTAGTTTTAGTTTAGTTTTATAAAAACATATATTTAAAAAGTTTATTCATCTCAATATTTTCCATATTACGATGCAACTTTTAGCTGGAATATTTCGACTTATTTATTATACAATTATAAATCAAATCAGCCTTGCAAATATAAAGTATGTTTAAACTGTAATTAAAAGCGCAAATAGAAGGCGAAAGCACTTCAATAACAAAACTGCGGCAAGTTGCAAGACAAAAAGTTTTAATCGAGTTTCACTCGCTGAAATGCAGCTGCCAATGGTTTCCAAGCTGGCCAGCTTAGCAACAGCTGCAGCTGCCAAACAAGCACAAGAACAACAACAGTGACAGGCATCAATCTAAGCGCGTTGTCATAATTAAAGAAAATACTTTTACTTGAGCCAAACCAGATGCCGTTCGAGTTGTTTGGCAGCTTTTGCTGGTCGCTGGTTGTTGGTTGCTGGTTGCTGGTCACAACAACGTTTGTTTGTTGGCTTGTGGACACTGTGACGCAGCTGTGTCCTTGCTGGCACATTCCTTGTGCTGGGCACGGCTCCTGTGGCCCATTGGCGGCAGCGTCTCGAAGGCCACGCTTTTGGCAGCGAAAGTCGTAAAGAAAAATGATGTTTTAAGTAAAATTTATATCGGGGTCATTAAGTAAACTTGGCACAAAGTTGACGCTCGATTCTTATTATTGTTGTTGTTGTTGCTCTTTCGCATTTTGTTGCTGCTGTTGTTGTGCGCAACAATGTCGCCATTTACCATGGCATACTTTGTGGCACTTTTCGAAGTTATGAGGCAGGCGGCAGAGCCACAGTTTTAAGTTGAGACGACTTTCAGTTTCATTTTGCAGTTGTTTTCATTTATTTATTTTATTTTCATTTTGTTTGCTTTTGTTTTCTGTTCGTTCGCTTGCTTCAAAGTTTACTTCATTTAACATGTTTGTGCCACAAAATGTTGCAAGAAAATTGAATAATTTGTGTAATTTTGTCGGCACGTTTCGCTTTCGTATTCGCTTTCTTGTTTTGCGATTGTTCTCAGTGCAGCCTGATTAATGTCATGTGGCGCAAAGTTTGCAGTTATTCATGCGCTCATTCATTCAGTCATTCATACAATCATTTCCACATCCAGCTACTTCCTTCTTAACAAACTAATTAAGTTGCGGGTGTTTGAGGCTTAGTGCCTTGCCATGGACTACCACTTGAATCTATGCCAAAAACACACACACACATAGACAGACACACAGACACATTCATTGACACACTCATCACAATCAGCTTGGGTCATTTATTCATTTATTTGCACATATAATTAGGCGCATGAGCAGCGATTGCCGTGGGCCACATTTCCTGACACAACAATGATAATCTCCCTGTCTCTTTCTCTCACACATACACACACACACACTCTCTCTTTCTCTCTCTCACTCTCTCTTTTTCTATTTGCCCGCCAGGACTTCTTAATTTATGTCGCTCTTGCCATTTAGGTGTTGGCATTAAGCAGCTTCTCGGGCGCTGATTTGGCAGCGCCTGCAACCATGCAACACGCTAATGAGCCACGCACCACCCAACCCAACCAATCAGTTTAAATGTATTCAATTGTTTGGTTTCTGTTTACTTTAAAGCTCAACGCGGCTTACTTAATAAGTGGCTGCCACATTTGCATTGCTGTCGGTGCGCCTTTGTTCGTTGCCGTTGCCCTTTGTGCGTGCAGCTGTTGCAAATAAAATGGCATATGCAACATTTTACTAATGCACTGGCTCGCCGGTTCGCCCAATGAATACATTCAATGAGTGCATTCAAAAACAGACCTTGACCAGCAGTAGCAGCAGCAACTGAGACTGAGTCTGAAACTGAATCCAAAAACCAATCCAACGACACATGCAGCACTTGTGTGGCAGCCTGCTTTTGAGGCAACACAAAACATGTATGTGCATATATATATATAAAAAAAAAAACAGATATATACATATATATATATCAACAAACAAACTATCACAAGGCCATTAACAAAAGAGACTGAGACTGACTGACATCAGCGTGTAGGGGATTGCTGGCTTGCTGGCTGGGCGTGTCTTCAAAAAGATTCGGGCTGCTGGAGGCGCCGCAGCCATTGCCATTTGCAGTGCGAAAACCAAATTAAAAGTGCGAGCATGCAGCGTGCGATATGAAATGGGGACGGACAAACATACAGCATCAGCATCAGTCATGCCACACACACACACACATACGCACACATACGCACACATACGCACACATACGCACACATACACATAGATACACTCTGCAGCACATTTAGCCCGATTTGCAGCTACCTTGGCTGCTGATGTTTTTTTTACGTTTCATTATTATTATTTTTTTTTTTTTAATTCTTTCTTTCAAAGTGCTCATGGGCATGGCAAAGAGACAGCGAGGAAGGAAGGGAAGGGGAAGGGTCGGGATTGGGGTTGGGGTTGGCGAAGTAGAGACTGCTGCATCTGCATCTGTTGCATAATTTGACAGTGTGGAAGGCAGCAGCAGCAACGTTGATTTTCATTTCATTGCGTCGCGCATTTGATTAACCGTCGGAGCAGCTGTCGCCTGGCGGCCACCGAAAACAAATTGAGCATGCAACTTCTTGGCAACAACGGCAACGTTGTACGACACACACGTACGCGGTACGGACGCACATTGGCCCATCGAATTGCAAATTCATCCGATGACTCAACAGCTAGCGAGCATATTGAATGGCCAGCCACGCTGGCCTACATGGCGCATACTTAATCAAGGCACTTTAAGAGCGCTTAAGATAAATGAAACCTAATTGAGTTTTCAATTAACAATATGTAAACCTAGTTAAGTGCTCCGTTTATATGAAATGCTTTCAATAATTATAATCATTTCGAAAAGATTTCTGTGATAAATTAAATGTTTATCAACTGCTTTTAGAATAATTATTTCTTTGTTCTTTCTTTATGTTTTGTTTTATATTTGTAAAGACCCTTAACTTTTCTATGCTGACCACAGTGGATATATATTTAAGGCAATTTTAATTAGTGGCAGACACACATTTGACGCACGGATCGTGGCAGCTGAACAGATGCCAAAGTCCCCACCCAATCTATCTACTAATCGGTCGCATTCTCAGGCACTTTCGCATCGTGTTGACTTTTGGCGCTGAACATATTTGCGGTTTTCAATGGTCAAAATGTTGATGGCACGCACAGTGGAAATTAGTTGCAAGCTTTGTCAAATGCAAATGACATTTTTGGCCACTGTAACGTTGCCATGCACAACTCAGTTGTGTTTGTTATGGCAACTCTGTTTGGAGCAGGCAAACAATGGGAATGTTGTCAACAGCGTTTAGCTTCCATTTCGATTAGATAGCCAAAGTTAGCCGCGCAGCAGTCAACATAAAATAGCCAACAATAGAAAGGTACAAACAGACACACACAGATATATATATATATATATATAAATATATATATATATACATATTGACTTGTATATATATATATATATTTATATATATATACAAACACGCACACAAGGAAAAGGATCAAAGGGGAAAGGGTTAGTCAAGCCAAATGAAGCCACAAACCAAATATGGCGTTGCGGCCACAGCAGCCTCAACGGTCCTTTGTGAGGATGTTCGCAATTTTACAACACGTCGTCGCAATCTGTTGTATTTAATGCACCGTTATTTGCTGGAGAATGGCTACTACAGCAGCGCTGAGGCTCTGAAGGGCGAGGGCCGCCTGACCGAGGAGTACGAGCTATGCGACAACGTTGACCTGGATGCCATTTACCTGGAATACGCCAGCTTCTTCAACATGAAGTTCGGCAAATATCCGCGTATACTAAAAAAGATGGGACCCAAACTAAAACTCGAGCTAAATGCGAACGCGAAGACTGCGGCAAAGAATGCGAATGAGACACAGCAGCAGCAGCAGCAACAGCAGCAGCCGCAGCAACAGCAACAGCTACGTCCTGGAGACGCACAGGCCTGCTGGCATGCGGGCATCGGAGCTGCCACAGCAGCCGCAGCTGCTAGTCTGGTCACAGACCAGCATCAGCATCAGCAGCTGCAGCTGCCACCTGGACAACTGCAGGCCAATCGTTTGCCGTTGCACATTAAGAAAATGGAAACGGGCGAAACACAGCCAGAGCCGCGACTGGGCGCACTCAGCGAAATCGAGCATGGGCATGCGGGCGACGATGCGTTGTTTGCCTCGCTGGAATGGCAGGCGCTGGCCGAGCTGGTCAAGACGAGCATCCTGTGCGAAGATATCAAGCTGCGCTGGACCGATGTTTGTGGCAATCACTGTGCCATCGAGCTGGTCAAAGAGGCCGTTCTAACGCCCATCGAATATCCGCAGCTGTTTGCACACGGCCTCAAGCCGTGGCGTTCGCTGCTGCTGCACGGTCCGCCCGGCAGCGGCAAGACCTTTCTGGCCAAGGCCCTGTACGCGGAGACGCGCGGCAAGGTGACCTTCTTTAATATTACGGCCAGCATTATGGTGTCTAAGTGGCGTGGCGAATCGGAGAAAATCCTGCGCGTCCTGTTTCATATGGCGGCGCGTCGGGCGCCATCTGTCATATTCTTTGATGAGATTGAGAGTTTGACCTCAAAGCGGGACCGGGCCACGGATCACGAGTCGTCGAAGCGCTTTAAGAATGAGCTGCTGCAGCTGCTCGACGGCATGGAGCATACGCTGAGCGGGGTCTTTGTGCTGGCCAGCACCAATCTGCCGTGGGACATTGACGAGGCCTTTCTGCGGCGCTTCGAAAAGAAGCTGCTCGTCCAGCTGCCCAGCGCCGCCGAGCGGTCCAGCCTAATCAATCGCCTGCTCAGCACCACGTTAAGTCTGAGCGGCAGGCTGCTCGAGCAGCTTGTGCGTCTCTCCGAGCACTTTACCGGCGACGAGATTCGGCTCGCCTGCAAGGAGATCAGCATGCAGCGCATGCGTTGTGTTACCCGCGCCAGCAAAGAGCCCGGCCCGGCCAAGGAATCACCGGCGGCTCAGGAGGCCAGTCTGGAGCGCGCCTTCCAACAGATTCGGCCGCTCGGCATGAAGCTGCTCGCCCGCCACGAGCAATGGCAGCAGGAGAACGGTTCGTGAGTGGCCCAATTCAAATCATGGAAAGTATATTCGATAGTTATATGTATTATTCTTCAAGTGGGAAGGAGACGCCTAAAGATCTATTCAAAGCAGAATTGGGTTTGGATGTGATTGGAAGTGAAGCAAATTACTAATTAATTATTTGACTTTCATATATTCAATTATTTGCCCGCATATTCAATAAACGGAGACTAGAGGAAACGTTTAAGAATTTATATAAGTTTTTCACAAAACAAAGCTTCGTAAAATTAACCAAAAAAATATATATATATGAACAGAAAAAACAAAAAATTTAAATTTTCTGTGCGATGATAGTTTTTGGTTAGTCATAATAATAAAATATAAATTAAAATATAAATAATTATTCTAACTTGATGAGCTTCAAAGGAAAATTAGGAAAAATATATATAAAATAATAATTTCATATTATTTTTAGATAATCAAGAAAGTTTAGTAATATAATACATTCAATATTCAATAACATTATAAATTATACAAATTAATTTAAAAATGTGAATAAATAAAAATGTATATACATATAATAATTAATAATTGAATAATTAATCTATCGAATAGGAAATGGTTTGTTGGCAATATTTTTTGGCAGAATCGAGCAAAACTAACCCATTTCCTTCTTTTATCTTTTAATAGTATGTATATCGATAATATAATCAATAGTTCAGCTTATAAGCTTCTTTTGGATCACCTCTATGCAGTTGATATATTGTTTACATTTTAAGGCACATAAGCCAAACCCCAAAAAAAACTTTAAACTAAAACAAAGTCCCAAAATCAAATGATGCGAGAGTAAGAAGAAAAGGAGTTTAAAGAGAAAGAGTGAGAGAAAGGTATTTTTTATTGGGTTATTAAGAGATTTGAACGCAGCTTTTGGGTTCGTTTGGTTTACCTTCCCGTGGTGCGACGTCTCGCTCCCGCGATGGTCATCCGGGAGACGTAGCGTCGGATGCGACCGCTGGAGCGCCGCTGGGTGTTGACCGGTACTGAGCCGCTGGCCGAGCGCACACTGTACTCGGTGGCCGTCGAGCTGCGTCGATCGCTGCCGACAATCACGTCCGAGCAGAGCGACGAGGACATAATGGAAGCGGCCGAACGTCGCTTGGCGCCGGTAAAAGTGCCGCCGCCGCTGGACGAGGTGGTCGTCGCTGAGCTGTCGGAGCGGGAGAAGAGCGAGGAGCGCTTGCTGCGACTGCCGGCAGTGCCGGCGGCATCCTGTATATTGCTATAGAACTCTTCCGTTTCGCGATCATAGCTCTCGGCCTCGTCGTCGTCCAGCGGCGGTCTCTCCTCGTCCTCGAACTCCTCCGCCTCGGTTGCCATCGTATCGCTGCGCTGCGACAGACCGCGAACGCCGTTCGACGACGACGATCCGCCGGTCTGCAGCTGATAATACTCATGCTGGCCCTGGCCAAGATCACGCGAGCCACGCGACCGTCCGCTGCCGCTCCCGCTGACGCTGCCCAGCGTCCGGTACGGCGCCGTTGTTGTTGTCGAGCCCGAGTTGCTGGTCGTGCTCAGCGAATGCCGTTTCGGCCCAGTTGGGCCCGCTGTTGGGGCCGTCTCGGCCTCGCCGTCGCTTTCGCCGCCGCCAACGCTGCCGCTGAAGGTGACCTCGTGGAATTTGGAGGACTTGCGACGCGCTCGCGGCAAAGGCTCTGCATGCCCATTGCCCATTGTCTGAATGGAGGAGCAGCGCGGCCGATTGTTGTTGTTTAACTGTTGTTGTTGCTGTTGCTGCTCGTCGTCGCCCGTGGGCGGCATCAACGTCAGCGCCAGCGGTGGGCGGCCCGCTGCGGCGGCGGCGGCGGCAGCGTAGGCCCGTCGGCGGCTCCAGGGGAAGGCGCGTATAAATGCAAAGATTATGAACAGCGTGGCAATCATTTTTTTCTTCTTCTTCTTCTCTTTTTTGTGGTTGGGATTGGGTTCGTTTTTTGGCTTATTTGCTGGTGGGCTGACGGTTAACGGTACTCTGGCATCTCGAATTTTAATGCGTTTCTTTGTATGTTGTGGTTATTTTATTTATTTTTGTTCGATATATATTTTAAATTTTCTTCGTTTTCGCTTTAAATATTGCACTTAACATTTGATTAGCATACAGAGCACTAGAGAGAAAGAGTGGCAGTTATAGAGTGAGAGTGAGACGATGCTACAGAGAGTCACATACACACACAGAGAGAGTGAGACAGAGAGAGAGAGAGAGAGAGAGAGAGCGGGAGGAAGAAAAAGCGAAGCAGAGATAAAAGTTACATAGATATACATAGTTCGAGAGTTAATCTATGCGAAAATTTGCAACTAACATTTGGTAGATTGTTTAGATTTTGAAAAGCACTTGATCTTTAACTAATTCGCGTGAGTTGACTTTGTTTAACCAGTTAATATGCCATCACATTTAACCGTAACTTCAACTCGTTGTTAGATAAATATAAGCTGGAGCCTTAAATTGAACCCAATCTTAAATCAACATCTTATCAAAGTTAAGCCATATTATCTGAATTTAGTTAACTATTTGATTACTGAATGGTTTAAAGGGATTGCATTGTTTATTTGAAGGCAACTAAAGCCAACTCAAGTGTTCGCAGCAGGACTTGTGCGTTATTTGATCCGTTGCATTGATTAACTGACTGATAGTCTGATAGACTGACTGTCTGACTGACTGCAGTGAAGATTGAGTGGCTTTTGCCTGGCGTAAGATTATGCACAATTTCGATTATTAGCATTATGATAATCAATGCACAATTATGGCGTTCACTTGCGCAACGCGCAATGCACACAGGACTAACTGAGCTGATAGCGGAGTGCACACGACGCAACTGTCTGCCTGCCACGCCCCCCAGCACCACCCCCCAGCCCCACCCTCTCCCCGTTCCACGCCAGCCACGTCTTGCATACTTGCACGCAACTGAGCTGCCACATGAGACGTTCGCCATGGTTGTTATTGCCTTGTTAAGAGGATGCCACGTCAAGTAGCAGAACTTAGCCAGCTGCTTCTTTACAATATGTATATATATATATATATATATGTATATATATGTATAATGTTAGGACTTTTATAAGTAGTGGAAAATTGAGTTGGTTCGATATTTTGAAGTTCAATCATAATTGAAATGATTTAATAATGAGATGGCAGTCCTGCCATCGAAGGATAATATATAAGCAGGTGCAATGCATATTTAATTCGATAATGTCTAAATTGGGAATAGCTGCTTTTGGCCATGTGACGTGCAATGTGGACGCGTATCTTGCACATGCACCTGCCAGCTAAATAACCACGCAATACTTATTAATTTGCTAAAATTACATTACGACAACAACAACAACAACAATAACAACAACAACAAAGGTCGCCGGACAAAGGCACTCAATTGTGGCATGAGCCAAGAGGCGAGGTGCGGGGCAATTGAGTGGACGACGTTCTCTTTTGGTATCTGGACCGAAGAAATTAAAGTGAATTAAGTGCAACAAAGGCACACGTGTGTGCGCGTTAGCGGTGTGTGTGTGTGTGTGTGTGTGTGACTTAAAAGCCAAACAACAAGCAACTACAACGAAGTCAAATTACCGTAGATACTCACATAGAGATAACAAGCTTTTGTTTTGAAAACAAAGAATACAGAATAGACTTTATATTATTCAGTTAGATTTTAAGGCTGCATCTCAGAAATTCACAGACAGGGAGAGAAAGTAAGCGAAATAGGAAAAGATTTAATTATTTAAACTACGTATTCGACTTTATATTTAAAATGGTTTATTGTTAAAACAAATACACAAAATGAAAAACTCTTTAACCAAAATGCGCACTTGGCAAACATAAATTGAAAAATCGCCCTAAGGCCTACAAATAGATAAATTTGCGCTATTATTGTTTTTAATAAACAAAAGAAAATCTTTATAGATACAAACAAATAAATATACAAAATTGATTTTCCTAGACTTGTTTATTTGGTCGACCTTAGGCTAAGTTTCAGAACATATCTTTTAGAAAATGTGTTAAAGAAGTTTCAAAGTAGATAAATTCAAATTTAAAGAGTGCCAAGAAATGTTTACAACAGCAAAAGCCTTAATTAAAACACATGGCTAAAAATAACTGCTTGTCATTAGAAAAAATGTGTTTTTAAATTTATTTGTGCAGAGCCTAGCACGCGTTTAAGCAAGTCAGTCGGGTGTAACCGACTGCGCAATACTTGTTCAACTTGTTAAAACAAGCTAAACTTTTTCTGCTTGCAAAATAAAGTTGGCGATCTTCAGAGGAATTTATTAATAATAAGATTATTTAGGAATTTGTTTACATAATTAGCTCGAAAACTGAGGCCAAAACCAGTTTTAAGTTTTCAATAAAAACACTTTAATTGAAACAGATTTAAATTTTAAAGCAGAGAACTTTGAACAAACCGAATATACTCTTTTCACTACCCGAACAAGTATAAGAGTTAATATCCTGTATATGAGAATAGAAAGATGTGTGGTATATCGTTAGAACCAGTTGGCTACAGGTAAAGGCTTCAGCTTTTTTCAAGTCAGGCTTCTGGGCTGCTCATTGCTCTGCGAGGGGAGCTGGCAAAGCAGTTTTCAATCGCGGCTGCTTAAGTGCTGGTAAACAAGTCAGAAAGGACGGGCTGGTTAGTCCAGGCTATCCCTGAACCCCTTATCCTGTGCTTTTTCTTCCTATTTATTTTTTTTTTCTTCTCTTTGGTCGCCTCGGGCGCTGTTTGCTACTTTTACAGCGACAACCGCTCGACAACCGACGCCTGGCTACATATTTCCTTTAATTTTTTTTTATTTTTTTTGCCTTTGCTTTTCTTTGGCAACTAATTCAAGCTTTTTTACACACACAGCGCGCCTGAGTGAGACAGCAACAATAGTAGAGCACACACAAGCACAAGCACACCAAAAAAAAAAAAAAGAAAAAAAAGAAGCAAAGCAAAAAATGAAAAGATTTCTTCAAGTTGCAGCATCAGCTAAGCGAAGCGGTGGCAGCCAAATAAACCAACAGCAGGAGCCGCTTTTCCCGCTCGGTTGTTGGGTTCTGTCCTGTGGCCATACAAATATTCAGAGCTGCCAATGTTGTTGCTTTTTTGGTTGTTGTTATTGGCCCACTCTCGAGGGCTAAATTTAAGTAGCAACAAATCACTTCATTGTTTGCGTGTTTACATAATATTTATACATTGTATTTGTGCCGTCCCGCTCTGACTGGGTTTGCTCTCTCTTTTCCGCTCTTCCACTCTCCGTTTGTCTCTTGCTGCCATTGGCATTACCCCTGCGGCCTGTTGACACGCTGCGCGCCATGTTCATTAATAAAGCGCAACGACAAATCACACAAAAAGTATGCTACGATATTTTCTCGCCGGCAACACGCACACACACACACACACACACATACGTGCGCACAACTGTCAGACAATCAGAAAAAGGACTTCAGACTGCTCGGCGCCAGTCGCCTGCCAAAAAAAAAAAATAGAGAAAAGGGAAGGAAAGTAGAGGAAAAGCAGAGAAAAAACCAAACCGGACCAAAGCTGCGCTGAGAAACTGCCCAGACCAACAAAAGGCTACAAAAAACTAACAGTGCTGCCGTTGAGCGTATTCGTTCAGAAGATACTCTGCAGCAAAATAAAGCTAAGCCCACAAAAGTTATAATAACTTAATAAACTAATAAGTTTCTATGTACAATAATTATAATACTCAAAATAATTAGTTAACATGAGAATTATATATAAATATATATATTTAATATCTAAGAATTCATTATATATAAACTTCTACATATTTTATTTCACCACACACAACTAACAAAATATACTCCCTTTGGATTTGCGAACTATTTACAGGGTATTAAACACTACCACAAAAATAGTTGCAAGCATTTTTGCAGTATTTTTGGAAGTCATGCGTTGTATGACAAATGTGGCGCGACGCGGAAATTTCAATTATATATATCAAATGAGTTTTTGGGCCAGAAAAGGGGGTTGGGCTAACTGCTGCCAGACAACTGCTGATCGGCCGGGCCATATACAAAAATACATATATATATATATATATTTTATATAAATGTAATTTTATATGTAGCTAACGAGCAGCCAAATGACGTCAAACAGGTCGCAAAGAGCGGCCAGAAGCCAACCAGGCCAGAACATTTAACAGCTTTAAAAAGCAAAGTGTGTGTGTGTGTGTAAGTGTGTGCACTTAAATTCAGCACAGCAACGACAGCAGCAGCAGCAATAGCAGCAGCAGCGCCAACATCATCATCATTATGATAATCATTATCATGATTGCTGCAATTATTAGAAACATCATGAGGTCTTCATAGTCCTGACGTCCTTCTCTCATAAATAATGTAGCGCAAAATATACACACAAGCACATAAATGCATAAATAAATGCATGTGTGTGTGTGTGTGAAAATACAAAATCCAAAATGCGAAATACGCTTAATGCAAAAACATGTTTTATACATGAAGTGCAGCGGGCGTGCAGCTAAGGTTGGGGCTAAGTAGATGGGAGGGTGGGGATATGGAAAATGGAAAATGGGGGAGGAGGCGGGCTGTGGGTTGTGTGTGACCAAGTGCATTAAGAACCAAAGCGCATTGCATAATGCAAAGCATATTTCGCTGGCTAAGCGATTGGTTGGCTGCCCGTTGCGACAACATTGCGTATGTGCAATTGCACAAATACTGAGAATTCGATGGACGGAACGATTCAATAAACACAATTATATATACATATATACATGTATATATATATATATATATATATATATACATACGTTTATACCTCTGTTTATGCAGCTGCATCTGCATCAGCTCGATAAGCAAATTCAATTATCGTTATGGGATTAACGAACGTTTAACGCATTTACCAACTAACGACAATCACATAATGGCCCCCGACAGGAGTTTGAGAATTTCGTTCGGAATTCAATTATACATGAATACATATACACACACACACACATAGCTAATTAAATTACATGAATAGTTAACTCAAAGTGAAATGAAATTCTCACATTTTAATTTGAATACAGTTTTACTTTGATTTACTTTAAGAATGGCAATCTTTTATTAACGCATATTTTAAGCTGCTATATATATAAACTATATAAACTTTATAAGGTCGCACAGCGCTGACCTTTAATGCGTTAAAAATTTTATTCAATTCAAATACTGTTCACAAGGCCTTAAAGCTATTTTTAAGCTGTCAACAGCTCTTGAAATTTAAAAACTTTTGTGAAATTTTGTGAAATTATTTTTGCCTACAACAAGAACAAAACATTTTCATATGATTAACCAAATAACTAGCTAAGGAAGCGAAGAATAAAACGAGCTTTTTCCTGTTAAATATTTGGCAACAAAACTCAAGTTACTTTTTAAATAAATAAAGTCGTATTAAATTTTGTAAAGTTGTGAATATGGAGGCAGAGTGAGATAAGGAAAGAATGGCTTTCATTTTTTTCCTTTTGCTTTTCCTTTTTATTTATTTTTTGGTTTTTTATAACTTGACAATTGATTTGCACAGCTTTGCAAGCGCTTTAGCTGGCAATATAACCAATAATGCGCCATGGGATTATGTCCTTATACCACCCAAAGCCGAGTTCGGTTTTGTTTTTCTGGGTGGCAGGCGGATGACTTTTTGGTCAGCCGCAGCAGCAACAACAGCAGCAACAACAACAACAACAGCATTGGCATCGACATTCGCATCAGCGGCGCTTTGTTACTCATCCTTGTTTGGCGGGCGCACTCTCAGTTCGCTTTATTACACTTTGGCCCTAACTCGCCGGCTCTTTGTTCCCTTGTGTGTGCCGGGCTGTTTAACCAGACCACGCCCTCTGTCCCAACGCCCACTCATTGCGGCTCTTTATCAATGGTGTGTTCGTTTTGTTGGCCCAGCTGCAATTTGAAGCTTTTGTGTTCGTGTTTTCGGTCGAGCCTTCAAGAACAATGATAATGTTCATGTTGATGTTGTTCTTGCTGTTGTTGTGGGCCAATGACAATGCCATTTTGAATGGATCTCAACGCAAATGCCATCCAAATTAGTGTCAAACGTATTGATTTACACTGCGAAGCTTTCCTAGTTGTTGCTGTTAATAACGTTGCAATTTTCACACACATGTGCGCCAGCTACGTTGTTGTTGTTGTTGTTGTTGTTTGCATCCTTTAGCGTCTATGTGTGTGTGCTATGAATTTGTTGCTAACACACTTAACCCACTTGGCACGCCCACTTTGCACGCCCCCCCCCCCTCACACAGACACACACACAGAGCTGCACTTATCCACTTGCACTTTGCCGCTAGATGCTGCATGGTGCATGCTGCATGCTGGATACTGGATGATGCATGTGTTGCATAATACACAAAATGTTTTGCACTTTAAAATTCATGCCCAAAAAAAAAAAAAAGGATTTCAATTAAACTCAATGACAACATAATTAAGAAGCAGCTGGCGAGAGTACAGAAAACAGAGGCAGGCTGGGGGCCTAAAAAGGATGTTGTGTGACCTGATGGGTGAGCAGCTCTATACATATACATACATACATACATACATATATGTACTCATATATATTTGTTTGTGTGTGTGCCTGCATGCTCAAAAAGTCAATTGATGTCAAGGAGACAAGAGTTGACACCCACATGAAAACATCTTTATGGCTATGAGAACGTCTGTGTGTAGGGGTGTGTGTGTTTGTGTGTGTGGGTGTCACAGCGTATCTTGGTTTTTGTTTTTGACACTTGGCTCGTGCTCAAAACTGTGCTGGCACATGACTGCAAAAACAAAAAAAAAAACCAACAACAACGAAATGGAAGGCAAGCAGAAGAATAGCAGCTTCTGTGCAAAATCGCTTTCGCTGCAATTTCGCCAATAAACTTCAAGCTTAAAAGAGCGGCAGACTTGGAATTTATATATGTATGTACATATGTATATGTATGGAAACTTTGGCAAAAGCGTTTTTGGACAGCTCCGACGACGACATCAAAAGGCGTCACAGTGGCTGCGGCTGCCAAGGTAGCTAGAAATGCGCCCCCCCCCCCCCAGTGCCACGCCCACTTTGGTCCGGCTGCCAAAATGAAATCAAAGCAGAAAATGCAATAAAAATAATCAAAAAATATATATATGTGTATATGTATATAAAAAATAAAACTGAAAAATAAGGAAAATGTTCCATTTGATTTTTGGCAGACGATTGTTTAAAAGGCCACTTCCTGTCAGCTTCCTTGCCCTTCTCTCCTGCCCCCTCCTTGGCCCGCAACTCTGCTAGAGCTACCTGCTCTTTTGGCTTTCATCTCTTCAGGAGTTGTAATTTCTTTTGTGACTGTAAATTGAGCAGGAAAATTTAATGGACGCTCGCAAAATGGCGACTGGTGACGTCAGAAAGGGCCGAGAAGCGATGTGACAATGTGCCACAGGACGAAAAGGAAGCAGGCAAGCAAGCAGTAGCGTAAGAGTAAGCAACAACAGCTGAAGCATAATATGTAGAGGGACAAACAATAATTTTTGGGGGCCTGGGCGCAAGTTGCTGGCCAACGCGTCCGATGGCCATAAAAATAGCTTGGCTTGCAACAAATGTCACGTAAGAGACATGGCAGCCCCAACTCAAGCCCCCCCCCCCCAAAACCCACCCTTCGTTTGACCAAAATACATGTCGAAACAGCCATCTCCCTATCCTACAATTTCTCAAGCCAGCCCATACCGAAAACTTTGCAGTCAAGTCCTTGCCAGAGCCATTTGACAATTAAATGGTGCGCTTGCCGAGCAAAACAATAAGCGAGCGATGGGACAGAGGGGTGTAGGTGGAGGGGGGAGATGGTAATGGGAGCTGGGGCATCTTAAAAATGTCGCTGGTATTGGTATGGGTAAAAGGTAATGACGTCGCTTTTAGCGTGCCAGCCGAGGCAAACTCAATTAAATGTGACAGTGAAAATGGCTGCCTAAAAGTATGCTTTATGCCAGCCAAAGGCAAAGACGAAGGCGAGCCAAGGAGTGAAAAGGAGCCAAAGAAATACTCGTAGCTGTGACAGCAGGCAGGTGCGACAAATACTCACTAACACACACACACACACACACACACACACACTACAATATGTACATATATATCTTTACATACATACAAAAGCATTTAGCCAGCTATTCCGCAAAACGCAAGTGGACGAAAATTGTTCGGAAATAAGCAAAAGCTAAAAGAAAACAAGTAAAAATACTATGAAATTTATACCGAAATAAAACATAAGGAAATTAAAACTTATTTCTTCAAGAAAATAACTATTTAAAATGAATGTTAGTCAGTGTTGTAAGATCACTTGAAACACCTGCAGTATACATATTTAAATATTTAAGAATTCTTAAGTTTGTTTTCGTGCATGTGCTGGAAAGGGAAAGGTATTTAAGAGAGCAGTGTTGTAAAACCCTTTAAATTAGAGGTAAATATACATAGTTTTATGATTTGTAGTGTTGTAAAAGAACTTTTTGCTAATTTTCAATGCGCTTTACCATGCTAAACTTGGCTCTGTTTGCTCCAACAGTCAACAGGCGTCCGAAAGCAAGCTTGTTAATTGTTAGCACTCTTTACTTCAACTAACAAATCGCTTTATAGCACTAAAAGTACTCTAGCCACAACTAGCAACACTCAAAGAAATGCAAATGCAAAGTCAGCTTGTCAAGTTGCAAACACAAAAAAAAAACAAAGGAAAAACTGTTGGCAAAGCTGCTGCGAAATCGTTTGTTAGAATGCGCGTTATCAGCGCTTTCATCTTTATCGCCAGCAGCAGCAGCAGCAGCAGCAGCAGCGACAGCAGCTGCCAATAAGCAACGATTATGCTTGTAGCAACAATCGACTCTGCGTCCGTCTGACTGACTGTGAATACACACATATATGTATAGGTTATATACATATGTACACACATATATGCTTGTATAAACATCTGTATCTGTGTGCGTTGCTGTTATTTGCTGACGCTCTGCGTTGTTTGTGTGCTAATGTCCTACAAAAATGCATGCAGCACTCAGGAGAGCAACGGCTGCTGTGTGAAGTCAAGTGTGTGCGTGTGTGTTGGTGTGTGTTT
Organism: Drosophila lacertosa; assembly: GCA_004143845.1. Lineage (NCBI taxonomy): Eukaryota > Metazoa > Arthropoda > Insecta > Diptera > Drosophilidae > Drosophila > Drosophila lacertosa. The sequence goes on along the minus strand of SCDZ01000471.1, from coordinate 145,576 downwards.
GTGTGTTGGCACATTGATAGCACTTGTGAGGCGCTATAAACTGCAAGCAGTTACTTGCAAAATGGAATGGAAAACTGCCTCGGCAACAAGCTCGAGACAGCAGTTGGCTGGCGGCCTCAAATTGCTCATACGTCATGTGTGCCCAGCAGGCATTGCCATGATTATATATAAATATATATATATATATATATGTGTGTGTGTGTGTGTGTGTGTGTATATGCATGGGTATGTGCAGACATGTACATCCGTTAAGCAACTTCAAAGTTACAGCTTTAAATTGAGCGGCACTCGCTTAGACAAAGTTTTGCCACCATTGTACTAAGCCATTTCAATTTGAAGCTAAGCCGGTTTAAACTGTCCAACTTGAAATGTAGTTGCTTAATGCCCCATTGGCTTTCATGCGAATCATCCGTGTATCAATGACAAATACTGAGCTAACACAACAAAACTTGAGTTGACACACGCTTGAAACAAAACGAGAAAGAAAAAAAAGAACTTCACAATTTAAGTGAATGTCACTTCAATTGGATCGAATATGAGTAGAAGTATTTTTTATTATTTGCTATTTATTCGGTTCCAAATAGCGTATAATCAAACAGACATTTTTATTGTAAAATAATGTGAATTAAATTGTTGTGGCAAGCGAGGGTAAATAACATATCTCTCATTTTATGTGAAGTGGAAAAAACGGTGATTTAATTCTAGGAATTTTGCGCAACTTCCGCGAAAGTTACAGCAATAAAAATGCAGGGGAATTATTTTTAAATGGTTAACTCTTCCAGGAATTTTGTGGGGATTCCTTTCGATGTAATTCAGGAGAATCTTTTTGAGATATATTTAAATACTTGTGTGTTAATTGAGGGATTCTGGCAGATTTTTATATTTACTTGTTATTTGAGGTTTACAACAGATTATCATTTAAGCGTTATGAAATTGACTTGCATAACTTTTATGCAAAATATTTAAAGTCTCTTTAGAAACAACTGTGGATAAGTTTAACAACTAGCTAGATATTCATAAAAAATCATTAATGTCTCCCAAATGCTTTTTATTTATGGCTTAGGATTTGCAATTTAAATATTGCGAAGTTTAACTTATTTTGAAGTATTTTTTTATGTTTAATTTAATAACGCACCACAATATGCCAAAAGCATACTAAATTTGGCCAGGTAAAGCAACTAATTAGTTTATAATCATTTAATGCACTGCAAATTGTCAGCTAAATTCGGGTGCGTTAGGGGGAGGGGGGAATGGGGCGTGGCTTTGGCGTTGGCGGTAGCACATCAAATGTGGCAGCAGCTGTGACAGCTGTGTGTGCATAAATTAAATTAAAATTAAACGTTTCTGCGCTTAAATGATGAGCTTTAAATAGCGACAGGCGATAAACTGTGTGCCAGTTAATGATAATGAGAGCAACGGTAAATGATAATCGCCTTGATGATAATAATGAAGTGCAAGTGAATGAAGACCGCAGCGACTTGGCCGCGACATCGCCGGCTTCGATTTTCACAAAAGGCTTGTGGTTTGATAAGACAAAGAGAGAGTGAAAAAATTTACTTGAGTTCTTAATTGATCTTTTTTATGGATTAAAAAAGTTGCAAGCAGACACTGAAAAAGTACGAAACAATTTGCTAGTGAAAAGAAACTTTATTGAAAGCTGCTTGCTCTATAGTTTAATCCCTTATAAAATGGGAAACTTTCCAAACAGATGTAAGCAAGATAAAACCCGATTGCCGGGCGAAGAGTAAGGCCAAAAAAGAATGCATTTAAATGAAAGTTTAAACTGCATATTGCATGCTATTCAATTGAGTAGATTAAAAATATTTAAAAAAAGAAAAAGCAAAGAATACGCATGTTAAATATGAATTGAATGTCAAATTTGTTTTCTAGATTCATCCAACTTGGCACGAATGCCAAAGATATTTATAGTGCAGTTCCTATATATATGTACATACATAAACAAATATCAGCAGATATACAAATATGCTTTGTAGCCTGCGGCAGAATTGACAATCATTTTCAAGCCATTCAGCAGAAGCATAAGGATAATGATGTTATTGTGTTGCTGTTGTTGTTGGGCGATATAAAAATACCGCATCAAAATATTTCCATCATATGTACTTACAGGAATGTTGCCCGAAATGAAAGTAAATGCGTATAAAAATGGCATTAGAAATACACAAAAGGAGACCGGCCGCATTGAAAGCCCGCCGATGAGGGGCGGGCGTGGCTAGGGGGCGTGGCAGGTGCGGCATAAATGCCATATAAAAGAAAGGAGGGGACGCTGCTGAATGTAACAGAAACAGGAAATAAAAATCCACTTTAAGCGTTTTGAATACAAATGCAAATACACACACATAGCGCATAAGCGAGATAGAGATAGTCAAAAAAAAGAAAGAGAGAGAGAGCAAGTGTGTGAGTGTTGAGTCTGACAAGCGAGTGAGTGATGAGTGAAACGGAGACGAAGACGAAGAAGGAGATAAATGCGGTCACATTGAGGTACATTAATATATAAGCTCGTATTCAACTGAAAGGCAAAGGCGCCTGAAAGGGTTTTCTTTTTTATATTTTCTCTCGAATTTTCTTCTTTTTAGCAGCTTGATGCGACTACAAATAAAGATAGGTAAGTATGTGTGTCTGTCTGTCTGTCTGTGTATGTGTGTGTGTGTGTGAAACGATGCCAAAAGCTGTCATATAAACTGCAAGCAGCTTGGGCGCAAAGAAGACGCCCAGAGGCATTCAAGCAAGTGACGAGTGACGAGTGAGGAGAGTGCAGGGCAAACAGAACACATAGCATGCCACAAATGAAGTGGCAAGAGCAAAGTTATCTGCCACACACATACAGAGAGAGAGAGGGAGGGAGTGAAGCGAACACATCTATGAAAAAATCATAGCATCGTTTTGGGGGCGACAAAAGTCGCACAGGTAACAGCGGCAAAATGCATGAAGATAAAATGACAGACAGAGACAAATGTGTGTGACAGACAGCGACAGAGAGTGAGAGAGAGAGAGAGAGAGAGGTGCAAATGCTGCGGGCCATAGAAGAAGTCGAATTGAAGAAATCGCAAAAGCGGAAGTGCAATAAAGTGTGAGAAGCACACACAGCAACGCACAAAGACAATGCACACAAACACACACACAAACACACACACACACATGAGTGTGCAGCGTGAAAGCATTCAAAAAGTTTGCTGCACAGGATACGTAAGCAGTTCAGTTGTTGAACTAAATGGCTGAATGAGAATCGAGAAACGATGGAAAAGCGATACGAAAAGAAAAAAAGAAACCTGCACGGGAATTCAATTCGTTTGTGCGGGCATTAGCTATATATTATATAGACATTATATACAAGTATTTTATATATACAATTTATATATAGTATAATGGAAAATATATAAGAAATTGAATATTTCTTTCGTATCACTGGAATTAATATTTCAAAACCTTGCCCATATTTAAATTTAAATTTAACTGTTTAATCAGCAAAATATCCTTTTAGCTCATTTTCAACATGTGTATACATAAATAATAATTAAATGAAATATCACATTAATTAAAATATATTTGAACAATGTAGTGAGCAATTTTAATTGCGTTGCAAATTGTTTTGTCTTCTCTCATCAAAAGCAAAATATTTGCGCAACTATTTGCATTTAACAAAGAACTTAATAAAGCACTGTTAACAAATAACTATTTCCGGTTGGTTTCATGCAAACAAATTTGTGCACAAAATTAATAAAAAAAAATTTCAGAACTGCAAAAGTGCAAATGGTTTGTATTATTATATTCAACCAGCACTGGGAAATAAGGGAAAAGCTGATTATGGACTTAGCTGTAAGGGCTATTAGTTAATTAAATAAATAAATGCAGTTATTAATGTATACGATTATGTAACTTAAGGTTTGGCATATGCTTTAAACAAACAGACTTCATAATGGCCAAAAAGTAAATTCACTTAATTATAAGCATATTTACGGGAAGTAGAAAGCTTATAGTTTAACTCAATGCATAAATGCAGTAAGTACTTTTCATTTTGATTAAGTATTGCATCTATTTCAACGTTTTAATAATTTGCATTGGCTGTAATTCCCTTTAACATTCTTATATGTGTTCCATATCTATCAAATGTCAATTTGTTCAATCAGGCTTTTCATTATGAAACAACCCTCATGAATAAATCAAATCCATTCAGTTTAAAGACACAAATATGTGTCGCAGTCTTAAAGGGAATTAAATATTTAAGACTCGCATTGCAATGGCAAACAGAACGAATGAAAGAATGTGAGTACAAAGGGAGAGAGGTGCAGCAACGAGAGCGAGCGAGATGGCAAATAGTATGTGCAATCAAAAAAAAAAAGTGCATAAAAGTAGAATGAACGGAAACGTTACTAGCACAAGGACCTCAAAAGTATGCAACATTAAGTGTACGACAACGTCATACGTTTTTCCCCTCTTTTGACTACTCATTCTATAATTATCTCTGTCTCGCTCGCACTGCTGGCCAGCCGACTGAGGCGTCTGCTGGCTCTTATGTGCCATTTTGGCACAAGTTTCGTTTGCCTTGTCTGCTTTGTGAGTACCCTAACAAAGAAGGGCATAGCCAAAAAGTCGCTCAATTTGTAACACAAGTAATTACAAGTAATTTATTTAAAACTTTCTAAGCTATTTAACAAAGCTACTGACAAAATGTTTTTAAATTCAAACCAAATCATTCACAAGCAATAATTTGATTATATTGCAATTTTTCACTCTCAAAAACAAAATAAATATAAAATACAACTTTACAGCTACAGATTTAAACCGAAACTGCTTTTAACATTAGGAAAAGAAAAACATTAAAGGGTATTTAATAATCAATTAGGCATGTTGCATACATTTCCATACAGTTGTCGTTGTTGTTATTGTTGTATTATTGTTGCACTCGTCGCGAGGAAAAGTCTCATTAACAAAATGCACAAAAACAAAAACAAAATAAAAACAACAACAACAATAACAATAACAAATGCGACATGAGAAAAGTGAAAGCTTTAAAAGGAAAATACTACAACAATAATAAGTAGAAAAACAACTTGGCGCGCAAAAGAGGATCCTTGAGCCTCTTCAAGTCTGCCTGCTGCAGTCGTTGCTCCTCCTCCAGCTGTTGCTGTTGGTGGCAAACGAAGCAGCGAAAAGTGTCGCCCAAGGGCAGCAGCCGCAACGTGCGAAATCGCTGGAAATGCATATATACATACTATATAATATATATATATATATATATATATAGAAATATATATATGTTTTCCTCACTAATCAAGTTGGTAACCAGAAATGAGCTGCACTCTCAGGTTTCACTCGAACTCAACAAATCTCGAAAAGTTAAATTATTAAAATGCCAGCCACAATGATATTGTGACAACGACAGGACAGCAAACACATACACACAGAGCACACACACACACACACACTTAGTCAAATACATACACATATATAAATGAATAAATGCCAAAACAATTTGCATAAAAAATATTTGTGCCAAAAAGTTTTACATTTCACTTTTTCGACTGCTGCTGTCTTTGTTGTACTTATTGTTGTTGTTGTGACCAACACAAATTTCCATATGAAAAGCAGCGTGTGGGCGTACTGTATGTGTGTGTGTGTGTGTGAGAGTGGGCGTGGCAGGGCTTTGCGGTTGCCAGCGAGTTTATCAGTTGAAGCGACGCCTAATCAACATCAAACCAAACGCCATTAGGCGACCGCACAATTTACAGCTGTTTGTCAGCCTTTGCTAAAGGACACGCCCCCTCCCCTTGCCCCCGCCCAACGTTCGCATCAGATGAACAACCTTTGCGGAAAAGTTTTCAGTGTGTGTAAAAGCTGCGTTTTGGTTTTATTCTGAATGTCGCCTCAAGTTGAAATTGAATTTAACATATTTTTGTTTGCATTTCATTTGCGCAACTCATTAAGCCAAAAACAGCGAAGAACTCACAGCTCAACCCTCCAGTCTTTGGCTGTTAACAAAAAAACACACACACCAACACACAAACACACACACACACAACAGTAGGCTTCACAAAAGACTTTTCAATTCAAACATATATAGAATAATTTAATAGAAGCAAACAAATAAAACAACTAAAAATGCTTTAATTTATTTCGTAGAAAATATATATGTACATATATTAATAAATTCGGAGAGCTTTTAAAGTGCATCACAAATGTTCAATTGAAAAGTGGCTGTCGGTCTTTTTAAAAATCCTTTGTTGCACATTTTTTTAATTACCAGTATTACACTTTATTGGTATTGCAATTACAGACAAAGTTTTTAAATGAAAATTTGTTGAATATGTGACGCAAAAAATATTTATTTCGACTTTTGTACAATTTGCAATAATTACTTTGAAATTGCAATTTCAATTGCAATAAATATGAGAGTGCAAATGGCAAAGAAATAATTATATTTGTTAACATTTTAGCAAATGCAGTTAATTGCAATAAAAAATTGAATTCATACAAAATCTGATCTGAGAAGGACACATATGTTAATGTTAAAATTTACAATTATAATATATATATATAAATACATATATTTTTTAATTATTTGCAGATTTATCAAAATATTCAATATGCAATTAAGGACAAAGTTAAAAGATGTGTATATAAGTAAATGTAATTGAGTTTAAGAAGTTGTTTGTACATGTATATATGGATAATAAATCGTGCTTGACTGTGCTTATCACTCGCCCATCTCTAAGCAGTTCGACCCAATCATATTTTGATGTCTTTATTAATATTTATGCGTTTGCCGCTGCCAAAAAGTGAGTAAAGACAATTTCTCACTCTAACGCCAGCTAAGTGTGTGTGATTGACTGTGTGTGTGTGTGTGTCTTTTTTTCCGTTTGCTGCCACATCATATCGCCTGAATTTATGCAATGAACATTTTTTTAAGTGCTTTAATTCTATTTCATGGGCTTTGCATGCGTCCCTTTTGCAGGCACCCATGCCACGCCCCCCCCCCCCCTCAGCCTTCTTTGGCTTCTTTGACAGCCCCTCGCAGCAATAATTTGATTGTGTTTGTGCAATAAGCGCGCCCACAACAACAGCGCTCTGTGGTCCTGTAAATGTTATTTATTTTGTTTTTCCAATGGTTCGCTCCTGCGCTCCTGCGTCCTGACATTTTAACAATTTGCATTAAAAATGCTCTTTCACTTAAATACATGTACTTTGCATATACATATATACAGACGTATATATACATACATATTTAAATAAATATATGTCTGTATGTAATTTTCTTCTTTTTATTTTGGGCTTTGTGGCTGGCCGTGAATTCCGCCAGTTGGCTAATCCGCTTTGTAGCCATTAATGGGCTGGCCCCCCTTTTTGGCTTTCATCAGCAAGGAGTTCGCCTGCAACGTTTGTGGCCATAAATAAGAAGCCCGTTGGGCAGTCAACTCACGTAGGCGGTCATTAGATCAACTGTAATGTCATGCAGCGCACGTTTTTATTTACTTAGATTTGTCTCACTCTCTCCCTCTCTCGCTCTCGCTCTCGCTCTCGGTCTCGGTCTCGCTGAGACAATGGCCTGAAGTTTACGCCCACAAAATGTTGATATTCAATAAGTTCACACATCGTTAAAACCGCCAACAGAAGCCAGCAAAAGGTCAAGTCCAAATCTTGTAACCTGTTTCGGAGCTGCCTCAAATAAAATGTACTTATTCTGACAAATATTGCAATTGAATTTAGTTTTTAGATATATTCATTATTGGATCAGTTTTAAGGGATATGAAGCTGTCATCAATTGCGTTATTCATAGTTTCTGACACGACATTGAAGTAAATGTCAGTGGCAAAATGAACAAGACAACAACTCTTGGCAATAACCGAAAGGAATGCAACAGAGAGAGAGAGAGAAAGAAAGGGAGGGAGAGAAAGAATCTGGCATTTCTATTTTAGCCCTTTTTATTAACTAGACTGAATGTGTTTGTGACAGCCTCAATACTGCTGACAGGCGATGTGAGATGTGTCTGTGTTCCTTTCCTTTTCGATATGGCATCTACGCCTGTCGCTTTCATTAAAAATCCTTTGGCTAGCCGAATTTGTATTTCCCGAACTGCGCAACTTTAATTGAAATCTTTTGGAGCAGAGGCGACTTTATGCAATTGGAAAAAACTTCCTGTCGTTGCTTCTGCTGATTGCTGCTGCAAAAGTTTAAGCCAAACAACTTTGGATGAAAGACAAAGATTGTGTTTGGGGAAATGGTAATGGAAATTTGTTTTGGCGCAGCAGCAAACTAGCCAACTGTCAGCTGGCCAACAGGACAGCTGACAGATTGCTGACAAAATGTGTGCCGTGTGTTTTGGGCCAGGCTAAAAGCTGATGCTGCTGTTGCTGCTGCTGGACCCCCTTTTTGGCTCTGGAAATTGCAATTGACTTCGGTCACGCGATCTGTTTTTAATTGTTTTTGACAAAATGTGAATGGTGATATCGGGCCAGATATCAATCTGTCTGCTAGCTGTTTAATAATAGTGCATTATTCATTGTTGTTTGCTCTTTACTTAGATTGCGAAACCTGCAATATTAATTATTTAGCTCTATCCACATAATAAGCAGTACTTGTGTGCGTGTGGCCTACGGCCGGATTTGAAACTGGAATTTGCATGTTGCAATTGCCATTTGATTAGTATTTGTTTTTGTATAAGGGTTTGGCTGTTTACAATTATTATTCAAATTTACTTGCATACTCTTATTTGTATGCATACTCATGTTCACGTTCACAACCGTAACAAACACTTTCATTACATAGTAGTTAAACCTCTTTCATTGTCCAGCCAGTGTTGTATAACATTCACAGCAACAAATTCTTGTTAAATGCAACGCATGAATACATTTTTTGATTAAATTTGAATTGTAGAATTAGGTGAGGTATGTGCCAGGACACACAGGACAATGCCGCTCGTTAACTGCGAGGCGACGCAAGTTTAAGTCAAAGCTAGGCAACAACGACGACAACAACAACAACAACGACAACAACAACAACAACATACATTTACATATAAAAACAGAGAATGACAACAACAGGGACAGCGATGACGATGACGATAACGATAACGATGACAGCGGCATGTAACGGAAAACGGAAATTAAAATCCACATGCCGGCCTGTCGACAATGTGCCAAGGCGCCTGTGACTGTGCGAGACATCAATCCACTTGGCACATCCCTGCCACGCCCCCGCTTGTCGTGCCGCCTACAAGTGTGGCACCGTAAAGTGCACAATAAAGAATAAATAACAAAGATGTTTTAATAGATGAACAGTTTTCATCAAAAGATGAAAGCAAGCCGCATGCAAAACGCGGCGAACCGAAAGAAAAAAATGTCGACACAAATCATTTTCCTATGTACGAACGTATGTAAAAGCACCCACATAAATAGTACATCTTGTACGTGTCAGGCTGGAGAAACAATTAACATAAATATATGTTAATATATATATATATATATATATATATATATATAGTATATATGTATATAGAAAGCAAGTGGCAGGACGAAGGCCTTGAGAGATGGAAATCTATATGACATTTCTCAGGAAACAATCCAGGCGTAAGTCAAAGCTACTATGGGCTAAGTGAAAACATTTGCTTAAGTGAAAACATTTCTTAGAAAACTCTCAACGATGTACTCTCAGTACAGGAAATGATTTCTTTAAGTTAAAGTTAACTTAAAGTCAACTAAAGTGAGAAATCTAAATCTTTCCATAGTTATTAGTTTTTAAGATCTTTTGTGAGCGTTTTTATAAAAGTGTAGACAAACATTACTTTACATTGAATATATATTATCAATATAAGCCAATGCTATCGCTTAAATTTGGAATTTTTTATTTATGCTACAAAGCTTCATTTCGTTCCATAGTCCAACATTATGCTGGCATCCATTCGGAAGGCCGCAGCCCATTCATAATAATTTAACACACACGCCCAGAAGATGTTGCCAGCAGCAACAGATACAAAACTTTCACCTGAAAGCCCAACAAATGCCGAACCTTTCTCCTCCCCCCTCCTGGTAAACTTCTGCAGATAAGAAAGTTGGCAGGATGAGCATCCTGCGAAGAGTTTCCATGAGCATCGTCAATGCCGGCTAGCTTTGGATTTTTAGCTATTTTTTAATAAAATATTTTCAATTATCTACCTACATTTATAAAATGCCCGCCCGGACGCACACACACACACACACACACACACATACCCAACCACATCAGCAAAAGAGAAAAAATAAAAAATAATCTCTTTGGAATTTTGCAATTATTATTATTATGAGAATGCGAAAATTCCTAATAAGAATTTAATTTAATACAAATAGTTAATGATAATTACTATAAATAAGCAGCCAGAGAAAAAGCAGCCAATATAGACATAGTTAGTAAGTGTTGCCCGAAGCTAAAGGTAATTACAAATCACTTTGAATTATTAATAAATGGTAATTGAATAAATACGAATATTGAATGTTGAGTGCTAACTTCGCAATTTTTTAGAACTTGAGAAAAACATTTGTTTTGGAAATATTTTTTTCTATTGAAAATGTCTTAATTTACAATTCACAAGTACATTAAAAGTATGTTAAAGTCGTTTAAAGGCATAGTTTTAAATGCAATAAAACCTGTGAAGAATATTCGGTTCATAGTCTTAGAGTTTTGTTCACATTTATGCATACTGAATAGAAAATTATTCTTTACGAAATATTCAGCAGAGAAATGGACTTGAAATGTTACAGAATTAAATATAAAAATATAATAAATTTACAAGCTTATGCTTACTTACTTAACTCAAGAATCTTTTCATTGTTGGGTGTTTTCTTAATGTTAGGCTTATCTAAATATGAAAATAATAATAAAGGTGTTTTTCTGAAGAACATCTTCATAGAGGTTTTTCTTCTCTAAAGAAAGTCTTCAATTTTGAAGGTATTCTCTAAATGTTAAGCTTACCAAAATATGAAACTTAAAGGGTTCAACAGTTGCAGAATCATAGAGAATTCTCCTAATTTAAGCCTTAGTTATTGTGCTTTACTGAATAAGCTCCTAGACATAGAAGAAGTTAGCTTTATGTGCATCTAGTTCAACGCTGCTAAAAATGGTTCCTTTTGCCGCTTTTTGCCAGCCGACGGACTGGGCCATAAAATTCGTTATTGGTAGGTAAAACATGTAATTGCTCAACGCAGCGTCGGTGGTTTTATTTAGTCGACAGTGGTTTCTGCAAGGGCACAGCATTCGCTCAGTTGGAAGCTCGGCGGGGAAGTGGAGGAGGAGCGTTAAAAGGGGGGTTTTCTGGCATAAAACATGTAGCAGCTGTTTAGTGGGCGAAACATCCGCATGGAGAGCATAAATGAAAATCAATAAATAAAAATTTTATCGCTAAAGTAACGCAACCGAAGCCAGAAGCTGTTAGCTACTAGACTCGGAATCTAGAAGCCCGGAATTGGCCAGCAGCCGAACTGCGTGTGTGTGTGTGTGTGTGGGCCAACTTTTAGTGCAAATGGCAAATAAGCTAAAAGGAATACCAGGCAGGCGCAAAAAAAAAATAAAATAACTAACTAAAAATGGAAGCTAAAACTGCAAAACCGCCAAAACAAAATCAATAAATTTCTTGTACGCATTTAGTTGTTGTTGTCGATGTCTCAGTCAGGGGGCGTGGCAGGTATGTGTTTGTGGTTGTGGGCGTGTCCCTCTAAACGTTTGGCATGCTAATGCAATTGACCAATAAATCGTAACTGCATACAAATTGCAAGCGACGCGAACATTGAGTGGCTGCCTTGGTCAGTCGATCAATCAATCAGTCAATCAATCAACTGGTTAAGCAGCGACAATTTGCATAAAAACCACTAAACATTTGAACGTTGAGAGGAATTTAAGAGAGAATGAGAGAATACGAATAATACAAATATTATTTATTTCAACATATAGAGATTGCTAATTTTCTCTTGGTTTCAAATATATGTATGTACCTACTAATTTATAATTTGCTAGCTATTGTTGACACCTATTCAAAAAAGTTACGCGAACACAAACTTAAAACTGTTAATCAATGGCCACTTACATATTAGCAATTTATAAATCCCTTTAACGGTACAATCATAAATCATTGTGATCGGAAAAAAACACTACCGAAAAAACCACAACTCAAAAATAAAACGAAACAAACCAAAGGCATTTCAAACAGCAGCATTAACGATAATGAACGTCGGCAGCAGTTAAGTGAAAAGTGATCGACTGGTAGATACCCTGCGTCAACTTTAAAGGAGGAATCTTTAAAATATAGATTGCTTTTTATAGTTCTAAGTCTGGAGATAAGCTTAAAATTCGATGCTTAAATTAAATACGTGAAAAGTTATTGTTAAATTTAAATAGACTTGATTGGAATTTGGTAAACATAGATGTATATTTTATTGCTGTTTATGATCACACAGTTGTTTTCTTCAGACTGTTCCAAATACTGACACAAAAAACATTATTCTCTGCGCTTAAGATTTTCAATGGGTATTCAATGGGTGTGTGCCTATTAAAAGCGCACCAAAATAAGTACACAGCACAAAAACAGTTTTTGCTTGTGTGCGTGTGACGATCGCTGGTACAGTGGCATCCCAAATATTGTGCCAAAACGAAAAACGAGTTGAGCGCTCTGGTTGTTAAATAATCACCGCTAGGCCGGTACGTGACAGTTGTAGGTGATAGCTAAATTTGAGAGAACTGCCACCAAAATGATAATGCCAAAGGTACATAAGTATATGTATATAGTATGTACATGTAGCTATTACATATTATTCAAAACGTCGATAAGGGCGTGTAGACACGTACGAAACTCGACGCGAATACCTGGCCAAATGCGAAACAGACACTCGCACATTCATCATTCATATTCATAACAGTTGCCGTAGCGAATATTTGCTAAAAATTTAAAAAAAACCAAAAAAAAATAACAATAAACATATTCAAATAGCTAAAATACCCTTTTGTAACGAAAACTTATTCAATCAAAGCATTTGTAAAGCTTGAGCCAAACAATCACTAGATATCCTTACTTTTAGTAGACATGAAATTATATTAAATACTTGCAAGTTTTAGTCCCTATTAAATCATTTTATAATATGCACATATTTTAAAACATTTCAATTCATTTTGTTGTCAGCTTGTTTGTTGTTGAGGGAGCTTGATGTTGAGGGAGCTTGATGGTTATTAAGTTTGGCAAGATGTTGTTGTTGTTGGCATCATCTGCTGCTGGCCTGTCGCTAAATTAAGTTACGTTTGCCTTAATTGTTGTTCAAAAGTATTGGCCCAAAATTGCAGTTGGCCATGTTGCCGCACTTCATCGACAAGAAGACGACAAACAAGAGGCTGAAGAAGAACAAGCAGCAAGATAAGGTTAAGAGAACTGCTTCTTTGCTGTTGCTGCTGCTGCACACAAACACTTGGACAGACAAAGCGTTGTCCTTTCATGTCCCTTGGCGCAGGCCCCAAAAAACTTTTTGATTTGTTTAGGTAAAAAGTTGTTGCGTTTGGCTTATGCAAAGCACAAGCCGTCGACGCCGGCGTCGCAGTCGCAGTCGACAGCAAGCCTAACTCATTCTTTCGGCTCGCCCTTGGCCAGTGTTCCATCCACTCCGCCCCATTCCGCAATGTTCGCACTGTTTGTTTACTATTATTTTGGCCTCCGCTTTTAATTTACGCGTCGCATCGGCCAAGCCGAGCAGCAAATAGAAATGCGCCCAGCAAACAAATAGAATATAAATGTTTACCGGCAACGGCGACAAGGGCGGTGCGGGGCGGGGGCGTGGCTGGGAGAGCGACCGAGCAGCTGCTGGCCGGTAAATTACATTTTTGAAATCAACGCCAGCAGCGCTGCCGATAGAGTTAAGCCAGCACAGGCAAAGGGGTAGGGAAGGCCAAGGGGGCGATGTTGAGGAGAAGTGCGGCAACAACGCTTCGCATTAGATGACGCTCAGTGAGCAGTGTTGGAAAACGAAGAGGAACCAGCTGAAGGAGAAACTGAAGCAGCAGCAAAAAGAAGACAGCAACTGATTCACTGATCCATTCAACTTTATGTACAATATGTTTGTGGGATGGGGTCGCCGAGGGGGGCACGTTGTATCCTGCCCCCGTTGTCTGCTCTTGGCAAGTGGGCGTGGCTGGGCTACCGTTTTACTGTGCTGAAAATTCAATTTGATTTGATTTGATTTTCGTTCTCGTTTTCGTTTGAATGCACACCAGAGGCAGCATCAGAAGCAGCAGCAGAAATGATATCAAATTAGTTGAAATAGAAGTAAAAAGTCTGCCCTGCCATCCCCACTCCCTCCAACCTCCCCCCAACCGCTCCTTTCAGCTTGAGTTGAGCAGAGTCGAGTGTTGGGCCGGAGTCGTCTTTAAAGCGGTGCTCACTCCAAGCACAAGAGTTTAAGAGCAAGTAGGAGGGCTTTAGCCAAGAATTACCGACTAGAAGACGCCCTAAGCCCTTATATGTGTTATCGATATGAATGAAATGAATTTGCGGTAAGATTGTTTACATTCGGCTGTTACATAAATAACTACAAAGCTATCACACCCTTGCCAATATTCAATGGACTTAGGGTATAAAAAGCTGCAAGATCACAAGTTAGTAAAGAGCTGGAGACGAAATGGAAGTGAAACAAATGCACATTAGTTACGCTGCAGAGCAGTAACGGCTGTTGAGCGCAGTTTCCAATGCTGCGACAGAGAAACGAACAGCGCAAAAGAAACTCTCAAATGTCTCTGCCTATTGGTCTAATCAGCAGAAACTTCGAGTCTGCCGTTTTCAGACAAATTTGTAGAAAATTGCCACTCATTAATTTCGCAAAATACGCAAAAGGAATGGCGAAACAGCTCAAAGCTACATATACATACATATGTATATGCTAATATGGGAGAGTTGACGGCCTTGCTAATAAGGAGCTGACCCAAACTTATTGATCCACCCTCGTTTGTAAACATATGTATGTATGTTGGTGATCTCTTTTAACAAGGACTTTTGATTATACTTAACGATTAACTATTATTAGTCACCTTTACATAATATTATGTAATAAATATTTACTTTTTTTTGTATAATATTGCTTAGTAAGAAAATGTCTAATTATTGGTGTATATTTAAAATGGAAAGTGTATGCACAATTCGTTGTTTCTTCTCTCTCTATGCTTATGTTCTATGTCCAAACATACATACTTCGGTATGCCTGTGCGTGTGTTTGTCTGTCTGTCTGTCTCTTGCTTTTTCAAGTGCAAATACAAATTCAAAGCAAACAGCCACGCGACAATTTGGGAGGCCCGCTTTCAATTTAGCGCCGTTTTATAAGGCAGCTGTGCATACAGACACACACAGACACACACATACGCACACACACACATACACGCAGGCTTTGTACTTGGGCTCTAGCAAAGATTTTCATTGAGTTGCGCTTTGTTGTTATTGCTGCTGCTGCTTTTCATTTAACGTTTTTTTCGCTTTACGGCGCGCGATAAAAATCAACAGTTTTGTCGACTTTTGTTGTTGCTCTTTTTGTATTTTTTTTATCGCGTTTCGGCCGCAATTAATTTAAAACGTTAAAAATTCTGCCATGAGCTCGTTTTGTGCTTTTTTTTTTTGTTATTTTATTTTTTTTTTAATTAATTTTGCTTTGCTGCTTATGTTGTTGTTGTCTTACGCTAGTTTGCACTTTTAGTAGCTGCTCACGCGTTCTCCTCTACCTCTTGCTCTTTCTATGGCCGGCACTCTCTGGCACTTGTTCGCTCTCTCGCTCTGTCGGTGTACGTTTGTATGTACGTGTGTGTGTGAGTGTGTGTGGGGCCGCTGCTGCGCTTTGTTTATTTGTCTGTTTCACTTGTTTTCGCCTTTCGCCTTTTGCACTTGTGCATTGCAATTTGTATTATTATGCCCACTTCGCGAATTAGTCGCTCGATTGGACGTTGGCTACTGTTGCTCGCGGTTCCGGCGCACGTCGCGGTCCACCCCACGTCGCGCCTGCCACCACGCGACAGCTGCAGCAGCAGTTTTCTCAACCCGCTCGTCGGCACAACATTTATCACGCACAAACAATTGTAAAATAAATTTAATAGACACTGTACAAAAAAAAACTATATAACAAAAAAGCGCGCGCGGCTAAACGGATAACTTTTTGGCGTTTCTTGCAGGTGCGGCTTTGTGCGCTTAAGTGGGATTAAATAAATATATATTTGTGTTTATTATTAATTTTTTGTCGAACAAAATACAATTTCTTTCGTAGGAAAAGTCCCACGAACTGCCGCACGAGCGAAGTTGCCTATACGTTATATGATGAAAACGAAACGGCAACGACGAACGGAACGAACAACGCGCTCGAAACGGCTAACAGACAGAGACCAGCGCGAGCAAGAAGCAGCAGCAGCAGCAACAGCAGCAACGGTAGCAGCAGCAGCGTAACGAAACGAAACGAAATAGAGCCGAACAAGACTCACGAAGCTGACACAAGGCGATGTAAGTAGGAGAGAGCGCCCGCAAGAGAACGCGGCGCCATGCGTGAGAGCTTTGCGTTCGCATGTTTTTAGTTGTGTGGGCCCCAACCTTCCAATACGTGCCCAAGAATAATGTGCGGCTTGGCGAGAGGATTTGGCAATTGAAATTGAAAGTTTGAATGCGACGACGATGGCGACGACGACAGCGGCGTCGCTGACGTCGCTTTGCAAGAAATTCATCATCAAACAGCGTTTATGGTCCTCTCTCACACCTTTCGTCTGTGGTGCGCTCTTTGGTAAACAGCGGAAATCCAATTACAAGCAAAGAGCGACAAGCAGCGAACAGCGAATGAACCAAAATGCAAGGGCAGACAGAGCGACGACGACGTCGACGGCGAAAACTTGCAGCTTACTCAAGTACAATGACTTGACGCCGCCAATAACACTAACACCAACACACTCAGGAGAGTCAAAGTGGATAGAGGTGCCGAAAACAGAATCGAGCCTGCGACTTATTTAGCACAGCTCACTCACGTACACAATCACGCATGGACTCTTACACACATGCACTCGCAATTGCAGTCATATAAATCATGCTTATCTCTGCTTCTCAGTCTCGTTTCGAACTGTTTATCGTCGCGTTGCTCTGCACTTGACACAGTTCGCTTTGCGTTTAATGCCTTTGCGTCTTGCGTTGCACATGTTTTATTTACCTGTTGTGTTTGTTATTAATTTTATTATTGCGTCCCACGGTAATCTTGTGCTGCGGCGGTTTCTTCTTCTTCAGGCTAATTTATCGCTTATGATAACCAAAACAACAGCAACAATAAAGCAACTTTAAAGTGTTTCGGTTCACTGTGCCCGACTAGACAATACCCTGCAGCTGACTTTGGAATTTCGCATATGTTGAGGTATGAACATTCAAAGCTACATTTTACATATTAAAACCAATTAAAAATGCTCTTTTGAATAAACGGGCGACTTGCAGACACCCTGATATCGCTTATATTCAATGAATAAAGGGTATACAAGTGTATATACATATATAATATATATATGTTTTTTAATCCGTTTTTTATGCACTATACAATTAATATTTATAAAATATAATAAATAGAATATATAACATACACATCTACTGCCTGTCACAATCTCATGCACAACTTTAATATACCCCACGTAATATACGTGATGTTTAATATGCACAGGGTATGCCAAAGCAATGCAACAACAAATGCCGCTTTATTTGCAGTCGGCAGGCAGCGGCTACAAAGTATACCGACGCTTCTTATCAGTAGCAGCAGCAACAACAACAGCAAAAGCAGCGATGATCACAGCCGCCGCGTGCCCTTATCAAAAACGCAGACGCATTATAAGAAACGCCACCTGCCGGACCGGCCCCCTGCAGAGAAACAGCGAAAAATAACACAACAGACAGCATAAAGCGGGCGCGACTGCGACGTTAACGTCAACGCAGCGAAGCGCAGAGAAAAACGAGAGAGTGAATAGAAAAAAGGAGCGCGTCTCTGTGCGTGTGTGCGAGAGAGCGCAACGATGCAGATGGTGTTGCTTTGAAGTGTTTTTGTGTGTGCGCTGTTCGCAGATTTTTGCAGGCTGCCTAATTCATATTGGGATTTGGGACTGCCGCTTTGTTTTTGTTGCTGTTTTTGTTCATGTTGTGGTTATTGACTTTTTGTTGTTGTTTCCTTTGATGCGATTGACAACTTGTGCAGATTTCGCGTTTTATGAAAAAAAAAACGTGAGCTTTGCCAAAGTACAGTTAATTACTTGATGTAAAACAAAATGAATTCGCACTGTAGCACTGGCGTATGTGTGCAACCTTGAACTTTGACCTCGCGCCTGGCCAAGCCGACACTAAAGAGCTTTGCACACACACAAGGATTCTTGCATATGTGCGTCTGTGTGTGCAAGCATTCTAATCTGAGCCTAAAAATTTGATTGACCTGCCTCTTTTTCCCTTCATTGTTCTCCCTCCCCCGCGGCTGCTGTCGAAAGCGCCACTTGGCGATATGTGACGACAGCGCTGCTGCTGTCTCGCTCGCACGCAGCGCACGCTGATGAGATAAACGAGCCTGATGAACGGTAGTTGGAATTGGAATTGGAACTGGAACGGAATGCCAAACTAATAATTAGTCCCAAGTGGGTTTCACAGCAACGAGTGCTGCTCGCCCATTAGGCCTGATTTGACGGAGTGGGGGTGGAAGGGGGTGGGGGGCTGATTGCGGTTAATGGTCAGCTGGAGTTGTGCGCTGATTGTACGAGATGAAAATCAATGACTTTTATGGCGGGGAAAGGGGAAAGAGCCTAGGGGGTGGAACAAGAATAGAAGAGGAAAAGGTAAGCATCAAAATCAGCAACTCAAAGCCAAACGGAAAATTCTTCTCCTGTTATACCTCAATTATTCATTTGTATATATTTACATTTTTTTTAAAATTCTTGCAATTCATCTTTGTTTGTAGAAATGATTTTTTTTTTCAATTGCAATTGGCATTAAATTTAATGCAATACAATTGTTTACATTACTATGGTTTACCATGGACTCTGTAATACCCTGTGGCCGTTGAAAGTGGACCAAAAAGGGTAAATTGGTTTTGGAATTTTCCGCTCTCGAAAACTAAATATAGGGTATTTTATAGTTGAGCAGGATAAGTCGTATTTAAGTTAAAAGCCACCTTTAAACGAAGAACATCCCAAAATAATTTTTTTTAAAGCATATCGACATAAAGTTCTCTAAAGGATATTTTTGTAACTTAAACAATTGGATTTTTGCCATCTTTGATTTCGATTTCTAGATTTTTAGCTGGTTGAGCATTCAATCTGACTTAAGATATGTTAGTTTCTTTTTAAGACTGGTTTCTTGATGCGGCTTCCGTTCGTTGAGGCGAACACGAAGCGAGAACCAGTTGAGAAACACGTTTTGTTTTTATATCAAGATCATTTAAAATTAACATAATAATACAACACACAACACAATTTTATTAGGCCTCCAAATAGGGGCGACACATGCAAATCTCAACAATAGATCTTAAAAGGCTTGCGGAAATAGAATAGAAATAAAGTCCAAACAGTTCAAAGTGGGTTTTAAGTTGCGAAATAAACTTTGAACCAAATAAAAAATTAAGGGCCGTGAAAGATTTTCTATTGTTGAAAGAAAATATTTATATAGAGGATTCTTTAGGGCTAAGAAACTCGTTCTAACGAGCTAAGCTTTAGATTTTGCGTAGTATTTAATTAGTTTTTGGGAAACTTAAACTATAGAAAAATTAGACACAATAGGATCTATGTATTATAGAGCTAGTAAAAAACTACGTGTTTTACTAGATTCAATTGAATCTTACAATTTATTAAAAAGAGATTTGCTATCTTCGGATTACCGAGGATTAAATACCCTTGCAGTAGAGTGTCATATATTCTCTTTTTCTTCATTTAAGTAAAAATTTCTTAACTTGTTAGATAAATTTAGCAAAGTTCTAAATAAAACGGGAATTCTTTATAATTGCCAAAATGCCAAATTTTAGACTCATTTTAAGTAGCAAATTTTAAATTTTCCTTACTTATAATAATTTTTGCACCAATTTAATGCTTTTGTTAAAGTTAAGTTATATATGATATTATTTCTAGTTAATTGAAGATTATTTATGAAATTTAGGAGCTTTCATTCCATTTTAGAGTAACTTTTTATGAAAAGCTCAGATTTAATAATAATTGATTTTTACAAATAATATTTATAAATGAATTAAAACAAAACCTTCAATTAAAACCTCTTTGTTAAGTCAAATAAGAATAAGCAATAGAATAGTAAATATTATTACTTTATTTTATATTATTAAACTAGCTATTTTTTACGTTCATTGATTTGAATTATATACAATTAAAATTTGTGTACAATATTTATAAATTAGAAACCCTTTCATTTAATTTATTTTAAACAAATGATGTTTAAAAGACACAAATTGAAATAAGACTGCTGCAAGGGCATTTTCGATTAGAGCCAAGTTTGGGTGGGAGTTGCGACGGGGAAAGGGGGCGGGGCACTAACCTTGTCGGCGAGTTGCGAAAGTTGTAGCAGCAACAGCAGAAGGAGCAAACCATATAAACAAAGAAATTAATGCTGCCGCACCAAGTTGATGTGCTGGCCGTTCCAGTTGCAGTTCCTGTTGCCGTCGCCGTTGCAGTCGCCGATGCGGATGCAGATCCTGATGCTGATGCAGATGCAGATGCTGATGCTGATGCAGATGTTGCGTTCGTGTTGCAGTTACTGCTGGCCTCCTCGGTGGCGGTGCCGGCGGTGCCGCTGCTGCTGTGCCGCCTAGCGAACAGATCTCCCCGCTGCGTTGGCTCCTTGCCCGCACAGCGTCCGGCGGCGGCGTTTAGCGCCGTCTCGACAATGATCGAGGCCGTCGACGATTTGCGTCGCTGCTGCTGCGCAGCCGCCGGGCTGGCTGCGCTGCTCGGCTTGTGCCGCAAGAATTTGCTTAGACGTCGCGCTGCCGTCGACTGCGACCGTGACCGCGACTGCGACTGCGAATGCGAATGCGACTGCGAGGTGATGCCGCAAAGTGCGGGCGGTGCACTGCACGTGGAACGTTTGCGTTGCTGCGACGCAGCTGCGGCTGCTGCTCCGGCGACTGCTTCTGCTGCTGTTGCAGGCACTAGCAGCGACGTCGATTGCAGTTTGTCATCCACGAAGCTGATTTGCTTCCACTTCTTCTTCTTCTTCACCTTGGCTGTGGCTTTTAGCAAGTGGCGCGTTCGCAATGACGGCGTCTGTGTTGAGACGGCGGCTGTGGCGCCGTTTGTTCTTGCTGCAACTGCTGCTGTTGCTGCTGCCGCAACTGCTGCCGCTGCCGCTGTTGTTGTTGTTGTTGTTGTTAGACTGTGACTGCGCTGTTGACGCGCTGCTGGCGCTACAGCTACACCTGCTGCTGCACCTGCTGCTGCTGCTGCGGCGGCGGCGGCGGCAACGTTGTCGCCTTTGCCCGCCAGTTCAAAACTTTGCCGCACACTCGCACACGCACACACACACACCAACGCACGCTCACGCACGCGGCGCGCGACGTCGACGTCGCGGCATTTGATAAGCGGTTGCTGATGTGGTTGTTGTTGCTGCTGTTGTTGCTGCTGCTGCTGCTGCTGCTGTGTGATTTGCGTTGATTTACGATTTTAATTTAGATTCGTTTTTTTTTTTTTTGGGCTCGCTGCTGTTTTGTTTTATGTAATTTTTTTTTGGCTTTTGCCGCTGCTGCCTTTGCGGCAGTCGCCGGCCCGCAGCGCTGCCGAAACACTTGCAAAAAAAAAAAAATTAGCAACTGTCAAAAAAATGCACAAAATATGCAAAGCACGTCACAATTTGATGTTTGTTTTTTTTTAAATGTTTTTTGTTTGTTTCAAAAGAATTTGTATATTTTGTATTTTGAGCGCGAGACGGTTTGTTGTCTGTCACACACAAACACACAGACGCACACGCACGCAGACACATGAATGGGACGACAGCGTAGCGGCGCGCGCTCTCGCGATGCTCACAGCTGCAGCGACCGCACAACACTGGCCGCAGTCGAGCCAGCGACGCGCGACGCCAACGTATTGTGGGAGAGTAACGACTACGACTGGCGGCAGGCCGAACATGCGAACGAACTAACGAGCTAGCCGAGAGACCATCACGCACGCGGCAAAAGCAAAAGCAATAGCAATAGCAATAGCAATAGCAATAGCAATAGCAATAGCCAAAGCCATAGGCGAAGCCAGCGCCAACGGAAGCTGTGTGGAGACTGAATGAAGTGCGCAAAAATAGTAGTAACAGCCGGCGGTGGCGCTAGCGCTGCCGTCGACGTTGACGTCGAACTTGCTCGCTGCGCGTAGGCTGTGCATCAACTTAGTTATTTGCTATGTTCGCAGCTAAAGTTTGAGTTGCCTAAGCTCAATCAGCTCGTTGTAGTTCTTGTTGTTGTGGGAGGCTGCATGCGCAGAGAGCAATGCTTGCAATTTTGTTCAACTCTTTTCTTTCATTAACTCTAGTTGTTGTTGTCTAGTTGTTGTTGTAATTGCCAAACAAACGTCAAGAAGGCAGATGCCAGTTAGTGCGAGCGAAAGAGCGCATGCCAGTTGGATGTTTTTTTAGTCGTTGTCGTCTCTCCTCGCACGGTATCTCTCTCATTGCGCAGCAACGTAAAGCTGCGCGCTCTTCTGCTGCTGCTGCTGCGTTGGCAGAGCCAATGTTGTTATTGTTGCGGCTAGTGCTCTTGAAACAGAGCGCATATTGTTGTTGTTGTTGTTATTGCGCATTGCACTTGAAAACTTCATTTACGCATTGCTGCGCTCGCATTCGCAATGCACTCTCTGCGTATCCTTCCTCCCTACCCCTCCCCTTACTCGCAAACGACTTAAAACTTAATTTAATTTGCATTTGGCATGAAGCGCATCTGAGCTCTAGGTTCTTGTCTCGACTAACACTGCGCAACAAAAATGCGGTACATTGGGCCTTTGGTTGCTACTTTAACTTTATATGTATATGTATGTACTATATCATACATAAACTTATTATTATTATTTATTATACATTTCATTAATTATTTTGTTAAGCCAAAAACTCGTCCGAGATTCGAACCCAAAGCCTGGTTTTGGTTTATAAAGCTTGCTAACAGTACAAACGATGGTAACCTTATGCTGTCTGCTGGTCCTTATCGTACGTCGAGTGACCCGCGGGGTTGGGCGCCTGCTGCAGTTGGTTGGCATTTTGTTATTGGCCCTTGAGCTGGCTCAGGTGCGACAAGGGGTCCATCAGTGTCCGTGTCCCATGGCAAAGCTTCAAATTTCTGGGCAAGCAATTTTAATAAGAAAGCTGTACGCGACCCGCGACCTCTGGCCTGTGACCTGTGACCCCATCCGTGCCCGCGCCCGCGCCTTGGGCTCACATTGCAATTATCCAAGCCCCGCGAGTTATCCATCAGCGGGACACTTGGCTTAAATGAAAATTGCCAGCGTCGTCACAATGGGCAATCGGATGCGCTGATATTAGCTCCTTGGTGGCTAATTTTTATGGCAGCGACCGTTAGCGGACCCCAGCGGTCGCAGCTGGGCTCACAATTCACGTTCCCGTTACCGTTCACGTTCACGTTGACGCTCCCGTTTGCGTTTCACGTTTTATGGTTACTCGCTGCGGGCCTTGTCACTTGCCGGCTTCTGCATTGCCCTTTGCCATCATTTGCATAAACAACACGCCCAACTGCTAAGATCTGTCAAGATGAGCTTTAGAGCACTACACAGCCTGCGGTTTGCTTCCAGGATATTTTGACACAGCTGCCGTCGCCGTCGCCGTCGCCGCAGGGTTCTCGTAGGGCCTAGTCCCGATTCGGTTGCGTTTTGGCCACAATGCAGCTAACGTGTTGTGTAAGCGTCTGTTCCTAACAATATTCCGTGGTCTGCTTTAGACGCTTGCTTTTAAAATAGAATGTTGCATGCCTCCGTTTTCACCAGCTTATATTTGGACTACTACAGGAATAATGACATAATGTTAAAACTTAAAACGTGGCCAGCACAAAGTGAAAAGAAGCTAAAAAGCGCTAACTTTGGTCACTTTATCTTAACATTTTAATTTGACTCTTTCAAGGGCCTTTAAAGAATCAAATTAGTTTAAACTTCACGTTAAGTTTGGAAGCCTTTTAGAAATGATTTGAGTTAAGTTAAGAAAACCAAAACAATGAAATGTTTTTTTTTTTTTTGGTTATTCCAAATATTCAGTTATATATAATGTTATATTTTTAATTGAACATAGTTTAAATGAATTTAATCATTTATTTAATTAATTATCGCTTTCGTTTTGATTCTCAAAAGAATTGCAAGGATTTTCTTTAGATATATTTCGTATGTTGTTTAACTAATCGATATATATCGATTGACTTCTTAATCTTTTTCTTAGCCTCAGAGATTTGCAAAGCTTATTTCACATCTATTTGAATTTGACTTTAGTTAGCTAAATATTTGTTGTTTAACTAATCGATATATATCGATGGATGCTTTACTTGGCTTACTTCTTTACCTTTTGTTAGGCCTCACCCTGTTTTAATGTATAGAGTATGCAGTTGTTTTTGTTTTTTATGTGTTTGTGTTTTTTTTTGTTTTTGAAAACTTTTTACTTTTCCTTTTGCTGCTGTTGTGCTTTCTGCTTTTGTGCTTTTAGGAAAAACAACAACAACAGCAGCAACAACGAAGAGCAGCACAACTAAATAATGAATGGAAAATGGCACCCAGGAGGCATTCGCTTTACAGACAACAACAACAACAACAAAGAACACCAAAGAACAACAACAATCATAATGCACATAGCTCCTGTTTTTTTTGTTGTTTTTTAGTTGGCCTTTGTTGTGGAGTGGCAGATTTTTGTTAGCTTTGTGGATGTTAACAGCATTTTGTATCTAGTTAAAAAAATCTGTGTCAGTCGAATCTTTTAATGCGGACACGCTAATCGGCAGCAGATGTGAGTGCAACAAAGGAAACTCAGCAGTTGACAGGATAAGCATTAAATGGTTTCATAACTATTTAGTTAAAAGTTGCATTTGATAACATTATTTGTATATGAATTATTTTTGTTAAGCTTAAGTCACAGCTCTATTTATTTGCCTACATAGTTGTATGTATGTATTAAATAATAATATTCGAATATGCAATTTGTTTGCATTTGCCGCAAACATTTTCAGCTCGTTTTCGTTTATTTTAATGCTTTCAATTTCCTGCGTTTTGAACTCTGTTTTCGTTTGAGATTTGCACGCTGAGTGTGCGTGCGTGTAAGTGTGTGTGTGCGTGTGTATTATGGCCATGGCGCAGAGAATACTCGACTGCAGTTCCTGCCCAGCGGGTGGGCGTGGCCGACAGCCAACAGGCAACAAATTGCATACGTTTTAAAAAAAATTTTCTCATTTATTTATTTTCTTTCTCTACTTTGCTGCAAGCGTAAAAACCCATTCGCAAATTGTTAAGCAAGGACAAAAAATGTTTTTACATGCACGTAGTTATCTCCAACATAAAGCTCAAATTCTATATAAATAATATTATACAAATGAAGAGTAGAACAAATTTATTATAGAACCCTTTTTTCACTTACAACTGATCGCAGGGTATGCTATAGTCGTGCTATGTTCTGACTAGCTTTTATTTTGTTGGCTTCTTTTTTGTGTTTCTTTGCGCTTGTTGCAAAAAGTTGCACTTGATAGCAAACAGGCTGAGCGCTGCCACAGCTTGGGGCCAAACGCAGCTTTGCCCATCGGACACGCCTCCTTCAAAAGGAGTGTGTGGCAGGCTGCGGGCGTTGTATAGGGCGGGGAGGGGCAAGCCAACAAGCTGCTGCTGCTGCTGCTGCTGCTGCAATGCGAAGGCCCCCAAAGTTAATCATAAAAACTGGCAAAGCGAAAAAATGCCAAGGTTCAACGTGTTGCTGATTGTTTTTTCCGGTTGCCTCCGATCGACAACTTTGCAAGCTTTATAAGCCCACAAGCCCCGTCCCAGTTGCGTATTGTGGCCGCCGTACACGGTGCGTATACGCAATTTTTTTCAATTTCACTAATTTCGCTTACTGATTCTTATTTAGGCCCGAATACGAACGTTCAAAATTATTAAAGTTAAGCTAGAATTTATTTAAAAGCTTACCAGGCATTTAACACGTCAATGAATAACGAAAGTTCAAACTGTAACTTACCTAAAGAAAAAAAGAGAGAACAAAAATGAGAGACAATTAGTTAGGAATGTTATTGCAATAGAGTCTAAAAGAAGTGTTACTGTATATATATATATATATATATATATATATATAAGAATAGCAAAGTTTAATTAAGTAGTTTAACAAGCAAATTTTTTAAAGTAACTTAAGTTCTCTTACATTTATACATATACTTAATATATGATAGTTGCCTCTTTATATTTAAAGATTATGGAATATTTAAAGTATAATTAATTTGTTTTTTTTGCTGTCCAATTTGATATAATATACTATATGAATTTCCTAGTTATGTTTTAAACATTAAATAAACCTTAAATTCAGTCTGGATTTTAAATTCTTCCCATTAATGCTCATTTAACATTATTTACAATTAATTTCATTTATTTTCGATTTCTATTTTTATAAAAATCCCTTAAGCTGTAATTTAATTATATTACACTGTATTTTAAAAGCCCCATTTTTTTAAAACTTATTTGACATCTAATTGGTTTCAAACCTAATTTATTCGATTAGTTTTCATTTGACTAAAATGTGTTTTATTTTGTTCTCTCTTTTTTTTTTCTACACGTTTAATTATACAATAAGGTTTGTTTTGTTGTATTTAGTTTTCACAACATCCAATTTAATTATATTAAAACATTATACAGATGTCAGGCATTTCAATTAAAAAAGCTTTTGACTACCTGTGAATACTGAGTTTATTTTTGCTCCTTTTGGGTGTGTTTCGAAAAGCTTTTCGATAAGTTCCTGACCTACAGAAAAAACGAGCGAAGTGCGATATGAAAAGCTTTCTTTAAAGCGTTCATTTTTCTCTTTGTGTGGAAAATGTCTGTGCTAGACAAAAGCTTGTTTGGGTTGAAAAAAAAAAAAACAGTGGAAAAGTCTGCGAACGGGCAGCTTTTTAGTTTTTCAACTTTTTAGCTTTGGCACGTTTTTTTTTAAGGCGAGTGTCCTTGTGCCGGAGACTGACTGATTGGGTCCAGCCAACTATTTGCGTTGCTGCTTGGGTCAACTTGACTGCGCTCAAATGCGCCTTAATGTGCATTATATAATTACAACTTTGAGTCGCTCGAGGAACCAAACGGAGGGCAAACAAACAAGACTAATCGCCTTCCCCCTGCCCGCCGCCCCCTTTAGTTACTTGTGTTGACAGAAATCAAAAGGCAGCTGGCACTCGGTTTGCTCAGCTTTTACGAACAACTCACTTCGCCCACTTCCCAGCTGTTTGCAGGTAAAAATCGCCGTGCAGCGTGCTCGACACTTTTTATTTTCTTTCTCTTTCTTTTTCTTTTTTTTTTGCTGATTTATGGTGGATTTTTATACACTTATACGCAAAGGGTTGCTTGCAGTTCACATAAAATAATATAAATGTAGATTTGAATTAATTTATATTCAAATATGCATTTTTATACAGTTTGGATTATGCTTGATTTCGTAATTTTTCGTTTATAAGCGCTACAATTCTTAAGTTGATTCTTGACCAAAGTCATTGTACTTCAAAAAATCGCAAAATATTTTTAGTTACATTTAATATGTAGTAGTATATTCCAATTATGGATACAAGTGCCTTTTATAATCCCAAAATACGTACTCATTATCATCATTATTAAATAAAATATGTTAATCATTTCATTAAACATCATTGGGCTTTAAAAAAATTAACTTTCTTTTCTATTTGAAAATTGTTGTTATTAATTTATATACACTTTTTTTAAATCTATCTTTAAGTTTTCATTTATTATTGAAAATAAAGAACTCTGTACTTTATGTTCCTTTTGGAAAGACAAAAATCTACTGTACGTAACTGTTAACTTTTCCATTTGCAGCTATAAGACTACAACAGAGACGCAAGCCTTACAAATTGGTATGTTAAAACTATATATTTTACTTGATTGACACAAATTGCAATTCCCCGAACATATTTAAAAAGAAAATATAAGATATGTTTTGAAAAATGTTTCGTTTGGAAGACCACATTTACACTTAGCCATATGAAAAGAAAATGAAAACTGTGTCTGTGCAAAATGGCGTATACGTAATATTTAAAAGTTGCTTAAATCGAGCCATTTTCTTTACTGTGTGGCAGATGTGGACTACAGGTTTTCGCATAGTCGAGCACACTATGAAAATCTCTTGTTTTCTCTATATATTTTTTTACGCGCTGTGATTTTTTCTGCTCGCGTTTTATTCAGTTTTTGTCTTTGTGTGCTTTTTGACGTTATTGAAGGTCTTTGCTGGCAGCTGTCCGCTCGGCCGGCCGGCCGCATGTTGCACGTGCGGCGACGGCTGTTCCAGGACTTTGTTGCGCACTTTGTGGCTGGTTTGCCTTAAGCGCCAACGCTGGCGCCTTTCATATAAATTCAAGCGTTGCAGCTCTTTAAGCTCTCACAATTTTCTAGCCCCCCTTCTTCTTTCTCCCACTGTCTCCCGGTCTCATGCATCCCTTTTTTTCTGCTGCACACTTTGCTGCTGCTGCTGCTGCTGCGGCTTAGCTATATTAATTAAGAGTTAAAACTGTTTGGCGTGCGTGTTTTAAGTGGCGTATACGTAATATTTACAACTACTTGTTTCGCTTTAATCATTATAATGGAGCCCAACTAATTAACAATTTATCTTTGTCAGCAAAGCTTAATGGCAAATATTTTACTCTAAAATCATTTAATGACAGCTTAACATATTTGCATACATTTCATACCCTGCAAGTGGAGCGTTGAAGAGAGTCTTGATTTGTGGAAGTTAAATTATGCAGTTGGAGAGTTCAAATTGTAAGTAATATTTGTGAAATTTTAAGTTGATTTAATTGATAGATAAGCACAGTCAATAAATATGTCTCGAAGCAACCAAAAAAAATATAGAAAATAGACACAATATATATGTATCTGCCCAACAAAGGGTATTTATTGTTTGGCTTTTATATTTCGGCGTGTAAATAGTTTAACCCCCAGCGAAGAATTCGCTGTTCGAACATAGTATACATTACATAACAGAATAATTTCTGAGAACTGCCATGTTTATGGTTTAATGGAATTTAAAATAGTCCGGCAACCTGACTAAAATATTTTTCTCTGTTTTTTTTTTTAATCCGTATTGGGTTAAAGGGGATTTTTGTGTTGGGTTGTAAAGAATTTGATATTGCGACTACGGCGCTTTTGCAGTTAATTGAGGCGACACACAACGGGGTTAGCCCGCAACGTTGGGTGACCTTTTTTATTTATTTTTCCTAAAAAACATTCCATGCTGGATAGAGGCTCGTTTTTTTGGGGCAACCTCCAACTCAATGTTGTTGTGCGCGCAAAAATGCCTTCATTATCGCCGAAAAGTATGCAACGCGAATTTAATATACAAACAAAAAGGCACGCGCGATTGCGATGTCTTAAAAGGGTTTTCTTAGCCGACTAACACCACTGTTTAGCCTCCAACCCCAACCCCTAAAAAAACCAACACCAACACCAACACCAACACCAGCCCCAACCCCTGCCGCGGCCCGCATTTTGTGTTGTTTCTTCTTTTGTTTTTACTGCGGGTTTCGTTTGCCTGTTTTGTCATTGAATCCTCGAGTGAAACTGAGCGCCAAGCGCCAAGGGTTACTTAACTGCGGGAGGGTATTCGGGGCGGGGCTGCAAAGGGGGCTGTGTAGCTTCCGCTTGGCCTCTAATCGAGCTCCCAAAACGCCTTCAGCTGCTCAGTTTAATTTAGCATTAGAATCGCCCACTGGGTCGCTGTATTGAAAAATACTTGGACACATATAAATGGACTTCAAGTGAAAGTCAGGCAAGTCGTGGCTATCCCTGGGCAATGGCTCCCCTGAGGTGTATCCAACTACGCACGGTTTCCTTTTTGGTCTTTAAACATAATTTTCTTTTTTCTTTTTTTTTTTTTTGTTATGTTTTTTGTAGCTTTGTTTTGCCGGGGCCCATTTGTCTGCTATGTTTTAAATAATAAATAAACTGTAAACATAAGTCACGCATACATAAAGCGCAAAAGTTGAGCCTTTGGCTTTAAAGAGATTTATGTGTACACTCCGAGAGTTGTGTTCGTCCGTTCGTCCGTCCGTCCGTCCGTCTGTCCGCTCATCCGTTTGTTCGTTGTGTTATGTGTGGTTACGAGTGCCTGAAAGCTTGAAAGCTGGAATTTAAAGCCAACACCGAATAGTTAAGTTCTACATTCCCCTGTTAACAAAACCGCAGCAATGTTCGCATGCGATACGCCGGAATGCGGCCAGTTAATTGAAGTGCGGTGCAGCAGCGGCAGCATAATATTTGAGTTTATTAGTAATGAACATATGTACATACATACATACATATATGCATATAAATGCGCACTCGTGAATGCAACCGACATTTGCCACCCGTTCCCGCAAACCACTTGATATGCATTAATTGTTAATTAAGGCACCCGTCATAAAACTGGCCAATCGACAGTTTCATTAAAAAAAATATATATAATCGAGCATTAAATGTGGATATAATTTGTGTCATTAACATGCATTACATGCGGCACAGTAAAACCCTTCGTAATCAGACATAACTGCTGAAATTCCTTTTAACACAATACATTTACGCAAAAATAATTGATGTATGCATATATGTATATATAAGAATGTTCATTCAATACAAGAGCTTCATGCGAAAACTTCAAAAGCAAATATCATATTATCAAAAGTATCATGCATTGTTTCCATATCTCATTAACGCCATTTTCCATTTCCCATTGTCTATTTCCCACTCTCATGCGTCGCTTTATGTGTGTATCTAGTGGATGGGGCTGCTGGTGAATAAATCACGTATACGACACCAGTCACAAAATGTTTTAATCATAATCAGCAACAAAACTTCTAATGCCAACCAAAGCAGCCAACAAACTTTGCACTTCATCTTTAAGGTGTCAGCCATATATATATATATATGTATATATATATATGTAAATATGTATATATATTTATGTTTTGTATCTTTTTCTTTGGAGCTTACCAAGTTTTAATTAAATTATTTCTTCTGCTGCGCACATTTAATGTATATATTTGTTTATGAATTCAACTCTTTTTGCTTATCTTTAACATTTCAATTTTAAATGTTCGCCAATTGATTAGCATAATTAAAGTCATATCACATTTTATTGTGAAAAATATAGTATAAAATTGTTTTATATAATAATTTCAATATAAATTACTTTTTTTTCTTCTCTTTTCAAAAAACTGTATTTGTTTTCTGCTTGGTAATAATTTCTCTGCAAAAATAGCTAAATTTATTTGACTTTTTTCTTAGTTGCCACAAGTCGAATACTCTTTTAAATTGAAAAGTATTTTCGGCTAATAGGAAATATAATCATAAAAAAGTTTGTTTTTAAAAATTAAATTATATCTATAAACTGTTCAAAGATCATATTTTGAATTAAATATAAATATAAATAAATAAATATTTAAAATTCTAAACCAAATGAGATACCCTATGTTCAAATATCACTGGCAAGGCCAAAAGATATTTTAATTGGAACGAAAAGACGTTAAATATCTGAACTAAACCTAAATGCGTTGCTGATGTGTTTGCACGTGTGCGAAAGAATCAACAAGCTTAATTGTTAAATGACATTTTGTTTATGCTTATTTTTTTTCGCATTTTAGTTTAATACATTTGGCAGCATAAACCAGCAACGAAACAGGCCCGACTAAAAAAAGCATTCGCCATTTAATTAAACTGACAATAAGGGATATTGGCATATCGTATTTTCTTTTTATTTTTTATTTAATATTTTTGTGCATATTCGCTGCGCTTTTGGGATTAAACAAAATATATATTTATTTAAATTTTTTGTGAAATTCTATAGAAAACGCTCGAAATAAAATTAAAAAGTAAATAAAAGTGCACAAAATGTGTGTGTGCTATTGTTTGTGTGTGTAAATTGAGCTAAACGACAACTGACAGGTGTTTAATAATATTTTCGAATAATTAAACAACTCTTTGACACGCACCGAAATTAACAGCAAAATATTCGATTTGCAGTCGATTTTATAGTATTTAATTTCATTTAGAAATTATACTCTTTAATTACATTTAGTTTCTGTTGGGTAATTTTTATAATTATTAACTGCCTCCGGCCAGTTTGCAAATTAACCTGACCAAAGCCGGCTGGCTGCTGTTTTTAATATATTTATTTACGCCATTCTCTTTCTTTCTCTCTATCTAACTGTCTGTCTGTCAGTCTCTTTCTCTTATTGTTGCTCTGTGTTGTTGCCGGGCCTCGAACGCAAACATTTAAATTTAATTATACGACTATGACAAACAATTTTGGCATTTTGACAACGAACAGCTCGGCGGACAGCAGGGCAAATGGGAAGGGAAAGGGGAAAAGGGGGAAGGGTTGCTGTGCAGCTGTCCGAGAACTGACAACTGGCAACTGTCGAACTGCGAGTGACATTTGGAGCGCACACGGTGCGTATACGCGATTTGTCCCGCAGCCCAAAACAACAATTAACAATAAGATGAGCATTTTACAAGCGATCTCCGGGCATGGCTGCCGACATGAAAGCGGACATAAACAAGCTCATTAGCTCCGGGCCGAAAGGAAGCGACTGCGACTCCTACACAATGCTGTTAATCAAGGATATTTCTCCATGTTGTTGTCGTTGTTGTCGTTGATGTTGTAGTTGTCCCTGTCGCTTTCCTTGTTTGTTGATAGACAAATAAAGCGCATTAGTAAAGCGATTGTGTGTCAAAACAGTTGAACTGCTAAATTTATAAACAGCTACGCTGAAAACTTTCTGTTTACAATATTATCGTGTCGAGCAAACTTGACTCGAGGCAAATGGCGACAAATTCGCCAAATTGTAATTTGTCGCTCGCAAAACCAACAATAACAATTTGGCCATTTCAGAATAGTTGACAACGCCTAACTTGGCTTAATAAAACCAAGTAAACAAGGACTCTGACAGGAATGTTAAAGTTAACATTTTTGATTCTTTAAGTTACGTCTGAAGACTACAAATAACTCTTTGTCAGCATATTCAAAATATGCACATTTATTTATAGTTAATTGTGTTAAATTTAAGCACCCAGAATAACTTTTATGACATACAAATTTTAATTACCATAGAGCAAATTTATTGTGCATCATTATTCAAAGTTTGCTAACAGAAAACAAAATTATCTTTGAACCAATTGTTTACATGCGAACTTTTATTTTGATGTCACATTATGTTGATCAGAAACAACTAAATTATATTTAACCAGCTTGCATAGAAGAAAATAATCGGACTAGTTTTATTAATTGGAAATTATCATGTGATTGATACTCTATAGATATATAAAAATATACTCTATATATATATTTATATATATATATATATATATTATCTCCTCTAATAGTAACAAATAACAGCAAAGAGAGTGTTTTCTAGGGGAAGGATTAAAGAGGCCAAGGGGGTGTTTCTGATTCTCTACTGTGATTAACTTTTTGTTAATAAGTTAGCTTTAACTTCAAATTTAATTTAAATTGAGCAGAGTAACAAATGAAAACATACTTAAAAGCATAGTTGTTGTTGAGACAAATATAAAGATACAGATACATTAGCTGTATTCAAATATGGAAATGTAAACAATATAATGACCAAGGAGGGGACTGGAAGTTGATATAATAATAATTCCAATATACTGCTTAAAAGGCAGACAGACTGGGTATATAAACATGATAGGGTCAGCTTGTTATGACTTTATCAGAACCGTTAGCTAAGAATGGATAATTGCCCAAGTGTGAGTACTCACCCAAAGAGATCGGACTCGCTGCCCGGGAAACTGATGCGCGGCGAGAGAGGCGAGCGTCCGGCTCGCTTCAGCATATCGTGGAGTCCGGGCTGAGAGTGTATGGGACTGAGAATGGTGATCTTACGATTGGGCGGAGCTAGAAAGCCGCCGCTGAGCGTCAGCTGGGTGCGCATGCCCGCCGAGGAGCTGGTGCTGCTCTTCATTTCGATGGTCTCCGCCGACTTGGAGATGAGTATCGATGACGACTGCTGCAGGCCCAGCTTCGACATGCCCGACTCGCCCAAATTTGTGCCGCCGTCGCCGCTGGCCGCTGTCGCGTCGTCAATCTGCGTGGACGCGCTGCGTATGCATTTCTCCGGCCTAGCACCGCTTACCGGTGTCACGGCGGCCGCCGCCTCCGAGTGTGCCGACGTCGAGCGCACAAATTGCCGCACATGCTTCTGGTGGGCGGTAAGAAAACCGTGCGCCTCCGGCTGCTGCAGAAAGCTCTGAAACTTGGATTTGCTCACCGTGCCCGCTGCTGTGGCGCCGCCCTGCACGGTGGAGCTCATGTAGCGTGTGGTGCTGCTGCTGCTGCGCTGCTCGCTGGTTATGATCGAGGTGGACGACTGCGCCTTCAGCTGCTGCGCCAGCGCCGCCGCCGTGCTCAGCATATGACCGCTCTGCTCGCCAACAATTGCGCTCGACTGCAGACTCTGGCTGCGCGTACTGCTCGACATGATCTTTTGCTGGCTGTGCTGTGTTTGCATTTGTTGCACCTGTTGCACCTGCTGCACCTGTTGCAGCTGCTGTGTGGCGACGACGGCGGCGGCGGCTGCGGCGGCGGCGGCGGCAGCAGCGCTGCTGCTGCTGGTGCTGCTAGTCACCGAATAGGAGCGTGTGGCCATTTTGCTGCTGCTGCTGCTGGTGCTCGATGTCTGGCTGTACTTCTGTGTGTGTGTCATTTTCAGTTGCTGCAGCTGCTGTTCGGTCAGCGAGCTGCTGAATACGCTGTCGTCGCCTGGCGAACTAAGCTCGAGATCGCCCATTGAGCGCACCTCGTCGGCGTCCACTTCGCTGGGCGTCGTTATTATGTACTGGGGCGGCGGGGCGTGGCTGCTGCCAGGAGCTGGTGCTCCATTGTTGTCGCTGGCGTTGCCGGACATTGCGTTGGGCTCGGTTTGTTTAGTGGCCTTTGGCTTTGGTGGCTTTGTTGGCTTTGTTGGCTTTGGTGGTTTTCGTGGGTTGTTTCCTTTGGCTATGGAACACAAAATTTGTTTTGTTTTTTTTTGTTCGGTTTTATTTCATTTGGTAGTGAAAACGCGTTTGTAACTCGAACTCAACTCAAACTCGTCGTTTGTTTTTTTTTTTAGTTTTGCAGATTCATTTTATATTTTATCTTTTTTAGGGTCGAGATCGATTTAATTTAAATGAAAACGTTAGTAAACTTTTATAAAAGTTCAAGTGTATTTGAAACTTTAACAATTCAATCAATCATCCATAGTTGCTCAAAAAACTATCGGAGTTTGAAGAAAATAAAATAAAATGTGAGGATACTTGCTCAAGCATTGGAAGAAGTGAGCAAAGCAGAAGAAGAAGAATGAAAGTAATATTTACGTAGAATTTGTTACACATTTTCTTTGGTTTGGTGAAAAGACAAAGCAGCAAAAAATGTTTTTATATCTTTTGGGAGAAATACATACAATCGAGTCCAAATAATTCAAATCGCAAAACTACAAGCATTCTTATCCCAAAAAATAAAACCAAAAAAAAAGAGAAAAGAAGGAAAACCTTTGATCAAAATGGTATCAAACATAAAAATTGGTGTTGAAAGTCTGGAAGATACGCTTTATATCGACTTAGGAACTTCACATGTCAAATTTTTTCCCAATTTTGGCATGATGGCAAAAAGAATATAAAAGGTTACGAAATAAAACTTCAATTTATAAGAGGTTGAATATTCTTTGCGTAGCGGAAAAAAAACCACGAATTAACAAGGGGACCAAAATGAGAGAAATGAGATTTTTAGGGACAGCAATTTTTACGAAATATTGAGATTTTCGATTAAATTATTGGGACTCGATTGTATATACATACATATATACATATAAATAAATGTGGACACTGGTGTTGATTTATTGTGGGCTTTAATGAAAATGTTTTCATTTACTTAATTTACCAATTTAAGGCGAAGTGGAGGCTGGTAGCGTATTAGCCAACTTTTGTGCTATGCCAAAAACTGCAAAAGTGCCCCAACGTGCCACATGCCATATGCCACACATCGTCAGCAAAGTTGGCTCAAACTCAAGCGCAACATGTAGCCAGGCAACATTTGCAACAACAACAACACCTCGGAGCACTCGTGCCCCAAAAAAGCTGCTGCTGTAGACCGTGGGCACAAAAAAAAAAAATAATAATAAAAAAGAAAAAAAAATACGAATAAATCTGTTTTGGATTTTTTCCCTCTCATTTCTTGTCCGGTTGTGTTTTAAATCTCATCGTGGCACTAACAAACTGCATAATTAAGAGCACACATTTCGGGGCCAGCGACTGTGCGAAGCGGAAAAACTATTCAGCGTTGGCTTTAAACTAAAATTATAGCAAATTTCAACGTTAATTGCTTTGGCTGGCATCACTTGGCAACTTTGAGAGTCAATGTCAAGGACTCAACTCGTTGCCTGGCTGCATTTCTCTCGTATTGTTAGCTGCTTGAAAGCGACGAAAAGTGTTTTTTCCAATCAGTTGGCAGTAAGGAGAAAAAAATACGAAAGAGCTGGCCACTCAATCATCAATAGGTAAACAAATAGATTATATAAACCGAAGTAAATTGTTGATGCAATTGCAAAAATGCAGCAGCCCATTAAAAAACGTTTGCTCTGTATAAGCTTTGTTAAAAAAATGAAAATCTTATCCTGTTTTTTTTAAGAATATGGCTTAAACATTGATTTTCAACATAAATGAAGTCAGGCTTTGCTTTCAATCTATGTTTGGCTCAATTCTAATCTCTCAATTAAACTATTTTCAAGGAAATCAAGGTTAAAGAAGCTTATTGAAAAAAGTTTATATATAAAAAAACATATTTATAACTGTTTACTCTTGTTTTTAATACAATACCAAAGTGTCGATAATAATGTGAATTGTTAAGTTTGTTTTTAGCAACTTTAGGATTTGTAATTAGCAACGAATTTTAAACTAGTAAATTAGTCAAAAATAGAGTTGAATAAAAATTTTTAGGGCCAATGACGACTGCAACGTGACCCAATTGGGAACATTTGATTTGTTGCCTGCGCTGTGCTGTGCTTTAAGCCCTGTGAGACTCTTGGCCAGTCGCAAAGCCGCAAAGCCGCAAAGCCAGCGACCCACTCAAAGTTATTACAATCGCAAAAGCATTGATTGCATCGATTGGGCCATTGTTGGACTTGGGCTGAGCGACAGCTGTCGCTGCATTTTTGCATTATTTCCATGCAAATTCAAATCAATTTCATGTTTTACGGAACACGCCCCTTTATTTTTCTCTTTCCTTCAATTACGCATTGGGTTATATATTCGCTGGCACATTTGATGTGTTTATTTCGCTGCCCATTCTTGAAATCAATGCAATGCCAATTTGCAGGCAAAAGTTCTTTACCCACTTTATTAAAAATAAGCCTTTTTTTTTTAAAAATGTTTTTGATTTTAACTGATAGTTATTAAAGAAAGTAGCTCGGGTTTAATGAAGTTGTTGCATTTGACATGTGATTGACACGTTTGTAAAATCAAGTTTCTTATTAGTCAGCTTTAATCTTTACATTTTATACTCTTTCTGCTGTTTATTGTATTCAAGTTAGTTTAATTAAAACAACAGCTTAAAGCTGATTAATTTGAGCCTACAATAATCATTGCAAGTCTTTTGAGTTCCTATTAGACTGTAAAAGAGTATTTACTAGTCGGCTACAGTCGCTTTTTAAATACTCTGGCTTAAATTAATTAAACTAAGTATAAATGTTTATACTTTGTTTATAAAGTTGCCTTCATTCTTTCATGTGAGTTTTTTGTAAGTCCCGTTGGCTTGGCTCAGGAAACAAGACAAGCTTATTTATCTTCATGTATATGCCAAGCATGTCGACCACGGAAAGTAGCTGCAATAAGCGCATGTGGCATGAATGGGGCATGTGTTGATTGCCACGCCCACCGACATCACCACGAGCACACATGACTCCACAAGGTCTAGTAAAGCCATTGTTAGCAAAGGTCTTATATGCCCTCATCCCGTTTTTGGCGGCTGTGTTGGCTCATATGCTGTCAACATCATTAGCCGTATATATCAAGTTGACTTTTTGCGAAATGAGCCCGAAAGCCGGGAATCCCAAAGGGTGTCGCTTCAAGCGAATCGTTCAAGCTCATTTATAAGCACTTGACAAGAGCGCTGAAAGCTGAAATACGCAGCCACGTGATTCGCAGATATTAACAGCTGCCGGCGGCGCTTATCGCATGAATTAGATTGCAAAAGAAAGATTTTCAAAAAAAAGTAAAATAAATAAAAAAAAAATATATATATATATATTAAGAGAAAATTAAATACAATTTTGCGATTTATTCATGTGCATGCACAGATTATCAAAATGTAATTGGCTTTTTAAAACAGCTGAATGCACTTGTAATTACAAAATCACCAATTCAATGTTAACTTGCAGCTGATATAAACGGTTACTTAAACACGTTCTTCTGTTCAGTCTCGCGTAAGTCAAATGAATAACAAGAGAAACCAGATTTAACGCTTTGAACATGGCTGCAAATTCTTAGGAAAATTACATTTTTAAGGCTTCGTCAGTTGAAATGTGTCAACCTTGCCACATCAATCACGTTTTTGATTGGATCTTTGACTTGCCACATTAATTTTTTGTGAAGAAAGTAGGAATTGATTCTTCTTTGGTTATTGTTGTTGTTGTTTGATTTTAATTGAAGGGCCAATCAATTTGAGCTTCTATTTATGTTACTGTTTTTAAACTTGAGCTGAAGCTTCAGTTTGCAAGTTAAAATCGCGTTTTCTGGCTCAATGCGATTGCTGTCTCAACTACCTTGAATAAAACATCAATTTCCACTAACTGAATTAGGCTAATTGAACACGAGCCGGAACTAAATTCGTTCGCTCAGTTGCCTAATGTTATGCCATTAATTAATTATGCCACGTTCGTTGAATGCCAAGGACAATAAATGATATGCCACGTTCGTAAAAAACAAAGAAAAAAAAAAAAAAAAAAAAAAAAAAAATAAAAAAAAAAAAAAAAAAAAAAAAAAAAAAAAAAAAAAAAAAAAGGAAGAGGAAAAATGGCATTGATTCAGATGCACTTACTGCAAATATTATTTTTGTTGTTGTTGCTTTTGTTGTTCCCGTTGTCTATTTAAAGTAGCTTCTGCATATTTAATATATCTGGCATGTGGCCGACCTTGAAAATGTGTGTGTGTGTGTGTGTGTGTGTGTGTGTGTGTTATGTGTGGGTTGCATTTATTTCATCAAATGGTTGCGAAGTAGAACGATAATAGATAAAGCTTAGCCCCAATAATTTATTTAACTTTCTATCTATGTTTTCAATATTTTTAGTTTTTAAAAAGTTTGTCAGATTTGCTTTGTTAAAGCTAAATTCAATTCAATTGATTTACTAACAATTTGTTGATTCCTTTTAAAAATCAGTTTAATTATTATTATTATTTTTATTTGACAACCCGGAATTGGACACTAAAAGCTTTTTATTGAATTTCTTTGAGCTTGGTAAAACAGCTCAAGCCAAATTAGATTACAAAAGTAAAGTGAATTGGAAATAACCCAAGTATTTAAAAGGGTTGAAATAAGATCTTGAGGGCTGTGTCTTTAGTGTTTAACCTAATTTTTTTAACCTTGCTAAGTGTATTAAAATGTTGTCACGAAGTGTGTATTGCATAGAGGGAAACTTCTTTGAGCCTTTAAGATAAAAACATATGCTTGTTAAAAGTAAAGAAATTGCATTGTCGGCTTAGACACAAATAGGAAACTTGGTCAAAAGGGAACAGGAAAAGCGATTGGTATGCAAAAGTTCAAGATATCCGTAAATGTGAGGCAAAATCTTATTTACAACGGACTATGACAAAAAATACAAACCAATCAGCTAATCACATTTTCTTCGACTTAACCTAGAGTATTTGAACTTGGGCAAACCAAATGTGCTGCTTGTATTAAGATTTTCCAGTAAATAGTTAATGTTTGATTCGTTCACAAAATAAAAAAGAAGCTTGATAGCGATTTACTTAGCCGCCGAACCCTTTTTTGCCTGGACCTCGACTATGAGCTTAAATGCTGAACAAATTGGCGACTGTTAATCAAATATGCTGCAGTATTGCCGGACGAACTCTGGCCGGACAACGGACAGCGAACGGACTCGGGACTCGGGACCGGATGCGACTGGTGCTTCGTCTAATTTGTGTAAATTTGTCATCGTAAATTTTTTATATGGCACCCGCTGGGGCGACTTGCAATTTAATCAAAGTTCCATTAATAATGAAATTCCGCCGCGTACGGCTAAATGAAATGAGCCAACGAACTGAAATTGTGAACGCACACATTACTTAAGCTCCTTTAAGCCGTACAGCGGTTTGGGCCAACGAGGCGAACTCGGTCGTCACTCGTCGGTTGTCGTGTCGCTTCTTAAAAGGTAACACGACAATCAACGACACAAAAGGCGGCCCAAACCCAAAGCAAAAGCAAAAGCAAAAGCGAAAGCCAAAGCCAAAGCCAAAGCCGAAATTGAAGTGCGACAAACAGCAGTCAAGATGTGCACAAGTATTTAATAAACTCGTATTGCTGAGCGCAACCGGAAGCGAAACTGTCCTTCAGAGTTGCTGAAGTGCCGAACAGAGTACAGTAACAACTTAATTTAATCGCGATATCCTATTAGGTTACAACAATCTTTATCTATTACACTTAACTAATTTCGCAACGTTTTCGTTGGTGTACGTTCAATTTTGTTGCGCAGTGTCAACGAGCTAAGACCCACAAAGCCAATGAATTCAAAGCTGAGCCACTGGCACGCAAAAGTGGTAATCAATGAATTCAAAAGCTTGTACCGACTGCCAGAGCGGGGAAGGGGCAGGATGTGGGGCAAAAACAAAATTTCGAGGGAGTCAGCCATAAATTTGCTTAATTTATTGTGCGTAGTGCGTGGGGGGCTTTTGGCTTTGGCTATGGGTTTAAAGCCAACATTGAACGCAAATATTCAATCGCAACAGAAGTAAGGCGACCAAAGATAAGGTCGATAGGCGAAGAAGGTGACGACGACAACGACGACGACGACGCTGGTAATGGCGACGGTGACGGTGACGTTGACGGCGCTGTTGCCACAAAGCCGCAAAACCAATTTGATGATGGGGTTGAGGTTGTGTAGTTCAGTTTAAGGCATTCGAAGGCTGACACAGGTTTGACCTTTTGATGAGCAGCTCGTTAGCAGTGTTGCCTATGCACAGGGGCTAAGGTTAAAGGAGGGGT
Source organism: Drosophila lacertosa (assembly GCA_004143845.1). Lineage (NCBI taxonomy): Eukaryota > Metazoa > Arthropoda > Insecta > Diptera > Drosophilidae > Drosophila > Drosophila lacertosa. Next base: position 104,145 of record SCDZ01000471.1, on the reverse strand, counting down.
GAATGCGGCCAGGCAAATCAGGAGCAGCACTCGTCAATTTATTGAAAAACTCATTAAGTTTTGTGCTTTGGACCGGAAAAATTCATCAATATGATTTTTCATAACTTTCCAACACAGGCCTTTTTGCATTTTCCCCCCCTCAAATTGAATGAGGAAATGTTTTATTATTCAAAGGCTGAGATAACAATGGCGCAGAGTTTAAAAGCAAACAATTCGGTGTTTTGCATTTGACTGCCTACAACAGTTGATAGTCTAGACAGAATTCATATCGGGTTTTTTTTTCATTCAATTTATATTCGACTGTAAACGATTCTTATATAGACCTAATAAACATATTTACAATCTAACAAAACATTTCCGTTCTTCAAATAAGCTTTAAATGTTCTTGGCTAAAACTTTGTCGTTTCTAGGCTGCAGTCTTAGTCCGGTAAACAGGAATTTCGGGATAACGGAAAACCTTTTCGACATGAGAGTTTTGTTCGCAATTAAGAAATTTCCGCTTTGGCCGGATTTTGAGAATTTGAGAGCTTGAGCAACGAATTCTTGGTAATTTCTTTGGGTGAACTTGAATTCGCGAACTGTCTAACAAGAACGCTTGATGGAAGTTTCAAGTTCAGAACTCCCCTCATTACGTCCAAGTTATACGAAAAGTTTGCAATTGAAAATTAGCAAGCTGCTTTGCAGCACATCAAAATATGGAAAAGTAAAATTAATGCATGCAACGCAACATCTGATTATAAACCTTACACATTCAAGAGGTTTTATTAGAGGTTTTCTGAATACTGAAGCTTAAGCTGTGTTTTTTGATTTGAGCAAGCTTATTTGTTGCTTCAAATAAGAGTGTAGCAATAATTTGCTTGCATTTTATATTTTACCCCGTTAGGTAAGAGTATACTCATCTTATTAACAATTTATATATTATATTAATAAAAAAAAATTAAATAAACTATATTTTCTATTCATCAAAAGGTCTTTTTTGAGATTACAATCAAATGGCAATTTACCACATGCATTTAACAAAATATATTGAAGATATTTGAAATACCCACAACAAAGTTTCATTTTATTTTTGGATGCTCTGCCCAAAGTGGCTGCTAAGAAATTGAACGCTAAGCATACTTGAAGTATTTAGCTATTAGTGGAGAAGCCCTGCAGGCTAGCTGTGAAAAATGTTACGTAATCGCCAATCATGCCATCAGTCAGGCAGTCAAGTCTGTCAAGCAGTCATTGGTTGGGGTTTGAGTTGGGTCACCGGCTACGGGCAAAGCCGCTGCTGCTATCCGCAGACAACTTTCTACCCCAAAACACACAATTGACTGGGGCAGACAACAACAACAACGAAAACAAAAAAATAAAAAAAATAAAAAAAAAGGAAAATTTTTGAAAGAATTACGAAGCATTCGCGTTCGATTTGGGGTAAGTGGGTGGACACAGGAAGCAGGACGGAAACGCAACACGAAATGCAAAATCGATGTGGACGCAAACTTAAGGCATTCTAAAAAAATTTTTTTTTTTGCCGTTTTGTTTTGTATTTTTCAGCATTTAGGCGGCTTCAGAGCTTTAAAGGAAGCTGAAAGCCAGCCTGGATAGGGGAAATAGCTCTGTGACACACACACACACACACACCAGCATATATTTGGCGTGTGCCACAATGTGTGTGTGTATCTGTGACAGACAATGCAAACAGCTGAAACGCGGCGTTTCAAATGTTTGCCGTGTTAGTGTGTGTGTGTGTGTGTGTGCATTAGAGAGATTTTATAGCAAATTGTTTTGAACACACACACGCACACACACGCACACGCACAGCTTATCACAATCCGTGATGTACATGCATCAACCTGGACAGATGAGCATTCGTCCAAAATTTTTGCTGACGCTGTTCGTCTCTTTCTGGCGCACAGTCTCGTTCTCTCTCCGTTGCTCATGGTCTTGGCTGTCCCACTCTCTGAAAAAATATTTATGGGCTCTTACATGTGCACAAGCACACAGACACACTCGAACACATACACATACATAAATGGCTGGCAATATTGTGGCATTTTGCGGCAAATTCACATTTTCTGCTGCATACTTTTTGGGGCTGTGCAATTATGTAACATAATAATTCAATGAATAGCAAATGTATAAGCTGCTGAATGTTTTTCTCCTTCAACCGCCTCCCTTCTCCCTTTTGGCCGGTCCATGCATTATTTGTCACCTGGCCGGGTATTAAGTGTGCTCGAGTCTAGAATGCTTGAAAATATCCTACATAATGGTTCCTAAGTGGCAATAATGATGATATGTGCACAGATATGAAAAGACTTAAGTTCTTAACTGTTTAAATTGTTTGCCATAAATCAGACTTTAAGATCAACATAGGAAAGCAATCAAAACTTTATGTACTTCGCATTTGTAATATATTAAGTTTTCTCCATACATCTATAGAAGGTCTCAATTTTTGGCAACACTTTAATATGCCCTTCTTTAAATATTTACTGGCAACAGGGTATATGAACAACACAATAATCGACTGAAATTATTACAGCTGCCAGCAAGTAGGCAATGTAATAAAATCAACGACTGTGCCTTCGGGTAGAGAGCTTCAAATGATGAGGAGGCGCTCGGTGGCAAAGCGAGACGAACAGTTTTACTTTGGCAGCTGTTATGTGACACACACATACACACACACGAACACACACAAGCACAACATAATCTGTAGGCAGACAGACAGATAAAAGCGCTCGGTTCACTCGCATGAATCGCATTTGTCAAAACTATCATTTGTCATTCGTATTTCAAAGTATCAAAAGGGTTTTTTTTTTTACTATTTTTTCCTTTTTGTTCAGTGCATAAATCAAGCATTTTGGCAGGCTTAAAATCAAATTGGGCATGATTAATGTAATTAAGTTTTGTTTTTGTTGTTTTACACTAGAAACCAAATTCGTTCCTAACGTTTTCATCGATGAAATCTGCACGAGTTGTGTAGTAAATTTGACGCCTTTGAATTATTATGATAAGCAAGTTGGCAACGTTTAAGTTTTTATGACTATGCGGGTATTAAAAACTTGGCAATCCCCAAGAACTTAGCTGGGTAAGCTTTGGTTCATTTATGATCAAATATGTGGTGTAAATAAATAAACATACTTTAAAATAGTTAGCAGTTTAGCCAACTACATAGATATGCATATCTTTGTTCATAAGAAATTGCTCCAAACTCATGAAAGTTTTTTATTATTTTAACATAGACATAATATAAATGAGTTGGCAGCTCTGCAAGCTTAGCTTAACGGCAGCAAAGCGGCAGCTCCTTTTCAACGTTTACACACAGACAATTCTTTGCTGTCCTTTGACGTTGACTTGCAATAAACTACAATTGAGACTGACAATTTGAAGTATCTGTGCAGCGCTGTCCCGTTGCCAACAACTTATCAGAATTGATTTCTCATTAGTACTGTTAAAATTTATCATCATTATCAGCGGCCATCGTCAATGTCTGTCTCCCTCTTTCATGCTGTGCCTACCCTTCTGCTTTATTGTGTTGTGCTCTGTCTCCTTTTGCCATTATTTTTGTTTTTGTTGGAGTCAGCTGCTTTTGTTCCCCCGTCCGCTTGTTTAAATATATATTGTTTATTTTCATTTACTTGAAAACATTTTTATGCGCTGACTGCGTTTCAGTTCACAGTTTCTGTTTGCTTTACTTTCGTTACGTTTCGTTGCGTTATGCTTTGTTCTAACAGGCTCGTCCCCGCTTCTTCTTTCTCTTCCTCTTCCTCTTGTTCTCTCGCTTTCTATCTCTCTTTTAAGCGATGTGCGTCTTCGGCATCTGTTTTGGAGCGTTGTCTTTGCTCTTGAAAACGCCTTAAAGCATGCTATACGTTTTATTTTTTACAATTTTCCATGCATATTTCATTTGTTTTTAATGTATTAGTTGTTGGACTTTGAAGCACTTGCTCCTTATTAGTAACACGATGATGAGCGCTGCTCGAAGTCTTTTAAGTTTGCCTGCTGCTATTGTCTGTCACGCCCACTTCTTGTGTGCGGCTCAATATCTATCTTGGCTCTTGCCTTTGTCCTTGTGCATTTGCAGCGACCTTTTCAGCAGCCTCAGGTTTTTGGCTTGTTCTCTTCCTGTTGTTGCTGTGGTTGTTGCTATCACAACGTGCGCATAATTGTTTATTATTATAATTAATAATGTTTTTTTGCCTCAGCTGTTGTTGTTGTAGCTACCTGCACACACACACACACTCTTACATTAGTCGCATCAAGATGTCTCTAACGGGCAGCAGCACTAATTAAATTATGAAGTGCTTTCTGCTACATTTACCTCACAACGTTGCCAGCGTTGCCTGCCCTTTACCCCCTAACCCACCCTAAGCTGGTCGTCTTTAAGCATTCTATTCGCATGTAACTAGTACGCTATACATACTGTAGTTGTTGTTGTTGTTGCTGTCGTATTTTTTTTTGTTCTTGTTGTTGGTCCTGCTGCTCAAGTGCTCAGCGAGGCGGCAACCCTTGCGCACACACAGCACATAAAACACACAGCAGACGAGTGGCAGGCGCGAGTTCCCGACGGCTCGACAGCTCGTCTTCTTCCAGTTCCACAAAAGGGAAGCGGAAACGGAAGCTGTTTGTGCTTGGCCTGGGCTTGTGAGAACTCAACACGAGACGGTTTGCTGCCTACGCTATGAGTGTGCGTGTGTGTGTGTGTTTTTGTTAGTGTGCGACGCGTCGGCTACTTTGCAACTTTTGTTGTATACAAATTAGTAGGCAAATAACATTTAAGGGTCAACAGCAGCAACAACAATCCTAATTTTAATGCTGACTAGCAGCATTGGCAAGCGTCTGCAAATTTTAAGCACAAGCTGGTGTCCACGAATTAAAGCAGCACCCTTATTAAAAATCGTTACGAAATAATCTGCACCTACATTTTTCATCTTTTTTCTTTTTACCCTATCGGGTCGAAAGTTTGCGCAAACTTTTTGTCACATGTGCATAAATTGCGTAGGACAAAAATTACATATTGCGGACACAAGGAACATTTTCTATGGAATTTTTGGCAGTGGCATTGAAAACAACTTACTAAGGACTCTGTCAAAGCCCAATTTATACATAAAGTAGAGCAAGTATTCTTGTTGCTTTTGTCAGAGTACTTATTAACTTTTTCCAATTAACGTCCTTAAATGCAACGGAATGTTCCTTTGTACAATTTGGCTACTTAACGTATATTATTATTTTAGCTAATTGACTCTTATTAGACAAACAACGTAATTTATATTCTTGTAAAAATGTTATGCACGTATAAGCTTCATGTTTGAATCTTAGCTAGCTATAGTTGCCACTGCTTTTTTTTAATTATATTCAATTATGGCCATATTCTTGACTTTGTGCCATACTAATATATTTAAATAAAAGGAAAAAAGATTTTAGTTTGAAATAGAAGCATTTCATAACTTGACTTTACAGGGAAGTTGATTTAAGTTTCAACAATCGAGAGTCTTAGAACATCTTTATAGAAATTTTGATATTTCTTTCAACTCCAACTTTTCAAAACATTTGTGAGCATTAAAAAATATACAAATATTCAAAATTGAACAGATAAATATACAAATAAATATACATATGTATCTCTAATATCTGTTTTTCTATATGATCTCTTCAAGTTCGATTTTGGTAGAGCATACTGTATTCGTTAAGTGCCGCCCAATTTGCTGGCACATTTAATGTGCTTAAAATACCTAATTTTTTATTTCTGGTTTGCCTTTTTTGCTGCTGCTCTGATTTGTTGTTGTTGTTGTTGTGGCGTGTCATTCCTTGGGCTTTACTTAACTTTACATAATTTGCCCGAATCTCTCTTTGTGTTTGTGTGTGCGGTTGTATTCGTTGCATTGTTGTTGTTTTGTCCCGTTTTTGTTACCAGTCATATTTGGCATAATTAGGTGAGGCTTTCATTTTCATATTTATGCAAAAGGAAATTTGATGTAGCACTCACGCAGCCCCCGCCAAACGACCTCACCCCCCCCTCCCCCCCCCCTTCCTCCTCCTCCCAACATTGGGTTTTCCGCCCCTAGACGTTAAAATTTTACTCTGAACATTATTCATAACGATTTGTGGCATTGCCCGTTGAAGTCAGAGTCAGTATATGGACCAATTTCGTGGCAGCGGCCCAAATTTGTTCCGGATACCGCAATGTTTATCCTGTGTATGTTTAAATACCCTACACTAAAGGTTAACACAGCTATGCTCGAAGGGAGAGAGAGAGGGAGAGAGAGTTCGCTTACTAATAGGAAAATAAGTGCAATTAAAACTTTACTTAACTTTTTTAAATGGATATAGAAAAGTTTCTCTTTCTAGATTTTATTTAATTCTTAATTTTATTGTTAACAGTGTGTTTAATTTTCGTTGTGAACAGATTTAAAATGCTTTTGTGCGTTCTTTCTTGTTGTTTGTGTTTGCTTTTTGCTTTTTAATTTGCTTGTGGCATAAATTGGCCTCACGTGTGTTTGCTTCTCTGTGTTTGCATGTGTGTATATATGTGCGTGTGTGTGTGAGTGAGTGTGTGCATGTGTACCCCCAATTTTTATACTGAGAGCACATTTCTTGCAGTGTTTTATCGATTTTCACCGTTGAGCAAGAAGTAAATTGCGAGGGCAGACAAGATAAACGACAATAAAAGCGCAGGAAACAAGCTCAAACTGAATAAGTATCCAAATACAACAACAACAAAAATAACAAAAAATCAAAAAAAAAAAAAAAAAAAAAAGAAGCACGGTGATGATGTTGCTGCTGCTATTGCTGGCAGTAATTCAGTCAACAAGTTGCTGCTTAGTTGGCCCCCAGGATTGCGGCGTGTGTCGCTTGTTTAAGCCATGTTCAACATTTGCCACAAATATTATGGCCTTATGACATTGTCTTTGCCTTTGTTTTTGTCTTCGTCCTCGTCTTTGTCTTCAACTTCGTCCTTGCCCTTGTCTTTGTCATTGTCCTTGTCGCTGTCTTCTTCGGTGTCTTGCAACGGATGCGAAATTTCCGAGAAGCGCAATTTCACAAGGGATTTAAAAAGTTGTCTTTGAATAACCTATAGGCAAACTGTCTGCTTGTGTGTGCTTTTCTACTCCAAGCCATGGCCATGAAATCGATCTTCTTGGAAAGACCTTAAGCAGTACTTCTATTTTCGATGCGATCGATTTAATTTGCCTTTGTTGCTTTAAGAAGTCAAGCAAGTACAGCAAATTTTATAGAAATATCTAATCTAAAATTCAAATGCAAATAAATTTACCGAAAAACGAATAACGAGCATTTACAGCAATGTGAAATAGACAAAATGATTAACGTTTAAACATAGTTCTATAATATTAAAATACTTTTATGTTTTCAGCATATTATTTTAGTCAACAAATTTAGCTAGCTGTATGTGGAGATTTCTGTGTGCAACATAATAAACATAAACATAAACATAAATGGGATTTAGTAAATAAAATTAAAAAACTATATGTAAAATGAAAGCTTTATATCCGCATCTATATTAAGCATTTATAACTGAATATTAAATATGTATCAAATATATACTCTGTAAGGGGATTCTTCTGGTCACCACAAGGATATTTGGCTACAGGATATGCGCCGAAAACTAATTCAGAAATTCGATTAATCTACTGTCCAGCATCATTTTCAGTAGCAACGACTTTGTGCCTTGGCCGCGCGACAGGTTCATTTAAAATATCGAACATTGTCAGCCCGGCCGACAGCTAAAAATGGCCCGGATTGCAACATTTACGTTAGTGCAACAACTTGGGAAATTTGATTGACGGCAACTCGTACATGTAGCAACAAACGTGGTGGCTCCTTTAAAAGTAGCTGCTTTTTGCGGTGCAGTTTTTGCGGCTAAGCTCCACGCTTTGACCGATTGGCAACTCTAAACGGTTTTTGGCCAGCGCACAATTTGGCCCAAATGGCAGAAACTCTAACTCTTAAGTTGGCTGGCAAAGAAAGCTTTCAAGTGCAAGTGCCTTAGTCCTTTGTGTCACAAATACCTCGTTACTAGAATAACAAAGGCTTTTCACGCAATCCTTTGGGCCTTTGCCTTCGTTTGTTGCCTGCTACTTTACCAGGTGGTTTCGGCAATTTGATATGCCGCCTCTATTACCATATATAACTATGTGCATTTGTCCTTTTTCTTTGAGGTGGGTTCAAGTTTGCTATTCTTTATGTTCAGCTCCTGAAATGGGCAATTAATAATTTCGTATATTCCCAAATCAGGGCTTGCTTTGGAAAATGTATTTATAGAAATATAATTGGATTAATTTTTTTTGTTATATCTGGCGAATACACAAATATTTATATGGATTCTAATTATTGTTTTAAAGCTGATTTCTTTTTTGTATAAGGAATTTAAAGGCTTGTTTAATAAAATCATCTGTATTACTGAAGAAATAAATCCCTCAGATTTGATACTAATTTAACTTACAGTCAAACCTGACAGCAATCATAAGAAAATATATACTAAATGGTTTAAGCTGGAAATATTCGGGAATTGAAACTGTTAAGGCAGAAGCAAGCAGAAAAAATCCAGCCAGGACATATTCCTCGCTATTTGCACTTGTGAAAGAGACAAAAAAAAAAAAATATTGTCGCCTGCCGAAGTTTTAGGCTGAGCAAGGCGCACAATGGATTCGCCCTGCCGCCGTCCAGGATAATGCTAAAAGGCATTATATGATTTCGTTGTTACTGTGTGCAGTTTTTCTTCTCTCTTCTCTCTACTCTCTGCTCGTTTTTCTGTTTTTGGTCTAATCAAAGCGAATGCCGCATAAATCAGCTTAAAGCTGAGTTGGGTCCAACTCTCATTCTCTATTTCTCTAGGCAGATATCTATGTTTTGGGCTGCTGGCCGGCAAAGCCGTAAACGTTGATGCGCTTAAGGCTCCGACGAACCACACACTGCCATCAACGAGTCCTTTCATAGTCACACACTGCCTCAATCTCAGCTCGAACGTTTTGGCAACTCCTCCAAACCATCTTTTATACTTATGCATGTGTCTATTATGGCCAACGCACATTTTCGTCATGCCCAGCTGTGTGTGAGTGTGTGTGTGTGTGTGTGTGTCTGTCTGGTAAATGTTATTCGTATCTTGTTAGTTGACAGACAGTTGCCGCATACACATATTCAGCTGCATCTCCAGTTTCGTCTCCGTCTAAAGCTCTAGTCAGCGCCTGGCAGCAAGCTGACAGCGTTGAGGCTCTCGATGTTTGATGCCTTTCCTTGTACTTGTTGTACTTGTTGTTGCCCCTCCTCACTCTTTGCTATTAAGATTCCTGGGTGACACTTGTAGTTTATTCAAAATATTTGCATTGCTCCGACAAGCGACAAGCCGTTGACTGACTACACTAAAGGGATTCGCATCGGAATCGGAACTGGGACTGGGACTGGGAACGGATGGGAATGTGACAACTTGATAGGTGGCGAAGCGAAGCGAAGCGTCGCGGAAAAATGGCTATGGCTGTATTTCCGGTTAAACTTGATCTGCTTATATGCCGGATGCTAGCATCTCTTGATAACAGCTGCCGCTACATTCAAACTATTCAATAGCAGCATTTTTTAACTTTATAAACATGTCTTGAGGTTGCTGTCAAAAACATGTGTGTACTTATACTTGAAAAGTGCACTCAAATCTACAAAAATTGCTCATATCGATGTTAAAATTACACTTAGAAACAAATGATGAGAATCGAAAATAAAGGAGATTACATCTGTATATATAAGACATATCTATATATATGTATTTCAACTTTAGTCGCAGTTGCTTATCTGCTGATTTTATAAAAACTTATTTTGTCCCTTCACCCATTTTTTAAGGGTTTCAGGTGTAAAAACGTCTAACGAATGAATAACTTCTAAAAAGAAAAAAAACTTGTTTTTTTTTTCATGCTTATCCTGTTTCCTCACAATGTCCGTTTCCGATCTATTGTTGGGGCTTGCAACAACGTTGAGCTGATAGACGAGGTGAGTTCGTTTTGTTCGCTGTCAGGACACTGATTTTGTGTATACCTTTAAGGGACTTCGTTTTTTTTTTAACATGCGCAGTCATAAACATTAGCTAAAACAAGCTATGCGGCAAGTGGGCGTGGTCAACTTGATTAGCGACATAAAACAAGCTAATGACAGCCCTCATTATGGCGGCCCCGGCAGCTGTGTGTGTGTGTGAGCCAAGTTCCGTAAGATGTGCCAGCCGAGAAGCGAAGCAGCCAACAAAGTTTTTCGGGGCCATCATTTATCGGTTACTTACCCAGCGACCTATACGCCCTACTTTCATTCCCTGAAGCGCACACACATAGCACACACACCGCACACACTCACACACGTGCGCGCACACACATGTAATTAATCATGCGCTGCGGGGGCTACACAGGGGATTTTTACTTTAAAGCAGCTGCGGGCGCGGGGAATTAATAAATTTTTGAATACACACAATGTGCGGAGAAGATGCGTGGGTCGCGTGGGGGGCTTGCGGCAACCAATAAAAATGATGAAAGACTTATGAGGCGACGACACGGGTCGCATTGGCAAACGACTAAGGCAATAGTGAAACAAAAAAATCGGTGGCACGCTGCGTATACGTGATGAATGGCGGCACAACGAAACGCCAATAAAACGTCGAAACGTAACAACAACACAATTTGCACAAATAAACAAAGGGTACGCGAATGGGCCACACAATGCGGTCGCCATGGCCACTAATTAGCGGTCGACTAGAGGATACCACGCAATTAGCAGTCGGCTTTTGAATGTTCAATAAAACCCAAATGTAATCTAGTAAAGTCAGCTGCTTTGATTAAGGAATTAGTCTAAGACTAAGATTTTTTCTTTAAAAGCATCGCAAAGATTGTTAAGAATATTTTATAATATAATTTTCAATTATTCAAGCAAGTTTCTTAGTTGCAAATGCATTTTGAATCGAATTAAAATTATTTAACTAATAGTCTTAAGTTTAAGCTGCATCGATTTTATTTAGATATTTGCATCGCATTTTGACTGTAGCTCACTTAATTCATATAGTTGACTTCTTGACCTTTACAATATGTGCAAGTCATTTGATTTGAGGCACTTTTCACACAGTGTGCGAATGGAATCCATTCTTCTCAAGGCTTTGCTGATTAGCAGGTCGAACCGGACTGTGGTTACGTAAGTTTGGGTAAAATTTCGACCATTTGGTGGCGAATGCCACTCATTATTAAATCAAATTGACAGGAGCTCATTCGTTTTTCGCCTTGTCGCAAGTGAAAGTCGAAAGGTTTCACAGCGAGCAGATTCAACTGGCAACTGGCAACTGGCAACTTGCAACTAGCATATGGCAAGTGGCACGTTGCACAATTACAGTTGCTGGCAACGCAATGTAGCATGCACATATTTGTGCTTTTTTTTTAATGTCCAGCCAGTGACAGTGAGAATTGGGCTTCTGAAGCTGGCTGCATGCGTTACGGACAGCAGCAAATGTTGGCGAACTTTTCGCCTTCTATCCGAAAAGTTTCTGGCCGCAAAGTTTTTGGCCCATGACAAGCATTTCTTTTTGAGTTCTCACTGGATGCATGCATATAAGATCAAATAATAATAGAAGCAAAGATAATTTAATCAAAAGAAAAATATGTTAAAGTGTGTTGTAGTGTGTGTGTGTGGGTGTGTGTGTGAGGTCTCTCGGCTCGAGCTTAAAGAGCCTGCCAATGGTGGGCAAAAACCAATCATAATGAAACATGCAAAGAGCCAATGCAGCTGTTGGCCACATTTCAGCCGGCTTAACTGGGCCAATTGGCACTGGGTGGAGAATGGGGGATTCAACCTAAATGTTGGCAAATTGCATTGGCCCCGTCAACGACACCAACACCACCGGCAACCAGCAACCAGCAACCAGCCATTGACAGCCGACACACAGGTGCTTAGTCATAATTGGCTTTGCCTTAAAGCTATGAGCACTGCATATTTCTAATGTCGTGAAAGTCCAGCTACCTGTTACCTGTTACTAGTTACCTGTTATTTGTTACCTGTTACCTGTTACCTGTTACCCATTACCTATTGCCCTTTGCCATTTCGTCTAAAGAGTTGACAAAGCGGCGAAACACCTGCCACAATGTCTGTGTGTCTGTGTGTGTGTATGCGTGTGGCAGCTGTAGGTGGCATACAGTTGTAGACTTGCTTGGTCGTCGCTTAATGTTGTTAACCGGCAAACTTTGTGAATGGCAACCAAAGTTTCTTAGCGCCTACACTGGATAATGCAAAACTTTTTAGCTGATTCAATTAGACCAAAAAGTTGCAATTCAAATTGTTGTCGTTGCATTTTGTGCATTGAATTCGTGAAATTTAATTACTATTTAAGCACTATCGAGTTTTCTCGAAAAAAGCGACCAATCCCTTTAAACTGGATTTAATCTTACATTTAAATTTTATATTTAGATTTCAGCGTCCATTCAATGAATTTCAGTTGCGCAAGTTCATTAATTAATTAAATTTCTCAGAATACGCTTTTGAACTGGTGCGCATCGATACTGGAATTCAATTGCATAAATGCGTCGAAGAACATTTAATTAGTTAAAAAAATTGCGATAAATCAATAAATAAAACATGCATTCACTCTTTTAAATAACATTTTATTTATTATTATTAAATTATACTCGACAGACTGTCAGTTAATTTGATAAATTAGTAAAAACATGTTGCAGGTCAACTCGCAACACAATTAAATCTGGCTCTACGCATGTTCATCGGTGAATTTAAATGAAAGTTAATTACATGGGTAAATGCTTGAATACCCTTTATACATATATATATATATGTATGACTTATCAAATTTGACTATTAAACAATTCTATATGTATAACATTCTTGTGACACACTCAATAGATTATCAATTCATCTAGATAAATAAACATGAGTTCGTCTTATCGAAGTTCGAAAATATTTGTGTTCTAGCTACTCAATAGTCTATCGATTCAATTGATGTATGTTTTTTTTTGTGGTCTGACAACTATCATGGAGAGATAAGCATCTAGGCGCACTGTAAATCAAAATCATTGTTAAAGCAGTGTTCACAAGTTAACAACTTAGTTGTTATTTGTTTTGAGGCGCTTATCAGTTTGTTTAAAAAGCAATAACATGCACATTAACCAGCTATCGGGCGAACCAACCAAGGGCGTTAATACAAGTATATTCGAATGGATAAGCTATCAGGCTATCTCATCATCATTCTGAACAGCTTGCCTGCCAGCTGTGAACACAGCCAAACAACAAATTCACCAACTATGATTGTTTCAAAAATACGACTAACTGTGTTCTCAACTAGTTGCGATAAGTAATGTGGTCGGTGTGAACTTTAAAAATATCATATGCCAGCACGGATTGGGGTGTTGTGTGCCCCAGTTCTGCTCAACTAAACAGAAATCAGCTTAATTAATTATTATTTGCACTTTGCGCAAAACTTTTCACACACACTGCAAAACTGGTCGTGGCCAAAGTTGAAAATGGCCGCAAAAACTTTCGCATTTTATCGAAACTGCTGCCATTGGAGATTATTTCTGTGTATGCTAGTTGGCCGTCTGCTGATGCTGCTGCTGCTGCTGCTGCTGCTTATGTATGTCAAAAGCTAATCAAAAACTCATTGCAAATTCATATAGTACAGGTAGCGGGAGCCTCCAGACTGCAGGACACAGCAAAACAGAAGCCGACTACGACAACAAAATGGCCGTCATGAAGCTCCAAACGGAGCCGGGGCGCGGGGCCAAAGTAGAAGTTGCAAAATAAAAGGAATTTGAAATGAGTAAAAGGCTTGGATTTAAATGTTTGGCTAAAACTTTATGGGGCAGCAAGAACAACAGCAACACCAGCAACCACTCAAAGGCGCCTACACCCATTTAAAAAATTGTTAAATTGCCGCCATCCGAATTGAGTTTTCTTTGAGGCGCCTGGAAGTTTTCGATTAAAGTGCAAACAACTTTTAACTTAAAACCGGATATAACAGCTAGCTACGCAGCGCCAATGAATAAATACACTGACTGATGCAGAGATTCGCTTTGAGATAAGATCAAAACACATACATTCTTATTGAGCTAGAAAAAAAATCTGTTGCTGTTTTAAATCTGTTGAATATAAAACAAACTTAGTTGAATACTTGTACGCTGGCTTCTTTGAGCTATGGTATATAGTATAGCTAAGTAAATTTAAATTAAAATTTCTCAGTTTAACTAATTATTGGAGTCTGATACTTGAAATGTTTGTTAAACGTATGAAAAGCTTAAAATGATTGCCTCTTTTTCGCTTAGTGTAGTTGTCATTTGCCTGTGCAGGCCTGTGAAGTTAAGACTAAACTCAATTATGTGCTGCTCTAAAAAGGTTTGGCAAAACTATTCACCTTATCAACTAGAAGACCAAGGGTTAATATAATTTAAGATAGCTCTATCTGTCTGTCTGTCTATATAGTAAAAGCTATTGCTAACAGTGTGTTTAGTTATAAAATCATAGTACAAAGCTTGTAAAGTAGGGTATATAAAAAGGGTCACGAAGCGCTTTCATAAATTTCAATTAGATTAAAGGAATTTGTTGCCGCCTTTGCTGAAAGTCTGACAAAAAGACAAATAGTAAAAACCTTGTATAAAATTATATAAAATTTGCCAAGCTTTTATATTTGTTGTTGTCTTAAATTTGCTTTAGTCCCTGTTGTTGTGCGTGGTGCTCTTGTTGTATTTGTTATTATGAGCACTTTTGGCATAATTTGGTATAATTTGATTATTTGATTAGCGCATAGTTTTGTTTGAGCGAAAACAGATTTCCAATTGACCAAATTCCGAATTACCAAATGGCCATTAAAAACATAATGGAATATACAAATAATCTAATTTGTTGCTAATAAAACACTGCACAACAAAAAACATCTTTAGAAATATGTAAAACACATATTTTTTTAAACCTGAATAATTTCCATAGCCCTAAAGTCATTTGTTTTAATTTGGCCACGAAATGTTAAAGGCATAAAGTGTCCAACCTTGCTGTTGAGTGTAATAAAAGGGCATTCGTGGATGATTTAATGGCCATTAAAGCGATTGATTGATGTGCTAATAAGACCACTTGGCTCTGCTCTATTTCATTTGTCTCGACGCATTTTTCTGTGTATTGTTTTTTTTTCCGGTACAATTGTGCGTAATGCGCGTGCATAAATATTTCCAACTCGAGAAACATTTGCTGTCAGCTACAGTGGGCGGCATAAATATCAGCTGGAACAGGTGGTGTGTGTAAAAACAAAATGCTTTGAAATCTACGCCAGGCAGGACACAGGACACGTCGCTACAAAGGACCCAACATATGATGTGCCCGAGCAGCCACGGAACATCAGCATAGCCCACGTGCTGATGCTGCTGCTGCTGATGATGATGATGATGATGATGATGATGACGACCATGTTGGGGGGGTTCACACTGATAATTACAATGTTGATATTGTGCTCGTACATGTTTATATAAGAGAGCATGGCTTTGGGCGCCATCGGATTGCCAGCTGCTGCCAGCTTTGATGGCCCGAATGAAAGCATTGCGCCTTTGTGGCCTGCACAGTGAGCTGTAAAATGTGTCGCTGGCCGGCGACAACAACGGGTCTTTCCACCTGCCTGCCCACAGGACACTGGGCACTGGAAGTGGAAGAGGAAGTGACAATCAACAGTTGTGATTGTTATGTAATCGATCAAAATCGAACGAATTGATTTAATTTCTACACAATACAACTGACAGACGACAAGATGAATATATTAAAACAGTTCAAAGCTGCTATTTAAATGTATATTTATTCAATACATTTAACAATATCTGCAATCTGTACAAATGCGTGCCAAGCGAATTGAGCAACAGCTTTAGTTTTTCTACATTTATTTTCATCATATACATACATACATACATGTACATGTACGTTTCGTTGGAATTCATATGTATTGCCATCGAAATATGTTCTAGTTGTGCGTTGAATGGCTTTGAAAATAAATTGCGAACATTTCTCATTTTTATATTGCCGTCGACAATTGAAAAACCCTTGATATTGCGTATACGAGGCGTTGTCGACGGCGTCTTAAATTACTTGAAATAATTGAATTTGATTGTTTGGCTTCAATTTGCCATACATACTAGACCAGCCGCTGCCAAAAACCAATGCTGCCCAAGTGCACACAAAACGAGCACAAACGAGAAATTAACCGAAAAAAATAAAAAAATATTTACATGCTCTGTGCTAACAAGAACCACTGAAGCCACAACCAGCGCCAAACAGCCAAGCGCCACTTGCCGCATCGATTTTCGATGGCTCTAAAAGAGCTTCAGCTAAAGTCAATCATTGTGTTATCTTTGCAACAGACTTTAACCTGGCCAGTTAATTTTCTCGCTAAGCGTTTTCTTGAATCTTGCCAATTAGCTGCAATCGAAAGTCTAATTAAAGCCGACATTTTGTATTGCCTTCAATACTTTACGTAGACCGCTGCACAAATGTGGCTCAACCGAAGGCCACAAAACACAATCCAGAATCCAGAATACAGAATCCGTAATCCGTAATACGCAATTCGCAATTAGTGCCAGCAAATCAGTGCAACAAATAACCATTCATTCATTTTGCGATATTCGATTTAATAGTCAGATGAGACGCGAGTTGTATTTGTGTATTTGTGAAGGCATCCTTCGCATTGAATGCGTCTACCGAAATGCGAAATGTCATTCAATAAACGTCACTCGGACTTTGGGACTCTGAAATGAAAATTTGCATGTGCAGCAGGCAAAGCCAACGCATTGAAATGAAAGCAGAAGTTGGTCTAAGCGTACACTTAGAGAAAAGCACAAGAAGAATTTCCATTTTTCTTAAATATATTTCTTTTTATTTATTTTGTGTTTATAAGAGTAAAGAGTTTTCTAAACCTAACCACTTTTCTCTCAGTGTGCACAGTTTATATACACTGTATAGTCATGGGCAACCGAAAGACATGTTGAAAGTTTACTGCATTCTAATTGACAGTGAACTCATTGCAGATCCGTCTCGAATTGCTGTCCAGTTGAGCAGCAACTGAAAATGCAACTGCAACTGATTAACGCATTGCCAATACATAGGTGTATATGTAGTATATGCGAGTCCTTAATACAAGAAACAAGATACGTTTGAACAAAGTCTTGCCACAGCACAGCTTCCCCTAATCAAAAATTCTTGCTTGACTGGCGAACAATTCAGCTACATATATAAACGTGTCTGTGTACATATCGATATGTATATTGTGTTAGCATATAGATTTGTTACAGGCGCTGGCGCAGAGCATTGAACAATTGAATTTGTAATTGGTCGACACATTCAGCAGCATTCCATGTTCTGTTTGCTTTTACAAAAAAGACACCGTATACAATTTAATAGATGCAAGAGACAAGTCGCAGCTGTTAATGCAAGGCTGATCATGTGTTTCGATTTATCGACAGCATTTCTATTTGTACTTTTGGCACAAAATATTTACACAATTGACAGCTGTTCAATGCTTGCTGCTCGCTGCCAGCGTCAACGTCGACGTCAGCAGCAATAAGCAGCAAGAGGGAGCAACAAGAACAACAGCAGCATTTGCGCACTTATTTGGTGGGGCTCCTGTTCAGCCCTCCAATGTTTTATCTAAGCTTATTGTCACATAATCTCTGTCAACATAAAGCAGGCCACAGTCGCGACTCCCCACAGAGAAGAATACGCTTACTGCGGGGCCATTACAGTTTGCTAATGTGCTTGGCATAAACATTGGCCGGGCTCTTTTAGCTCTCAAGATGTGCTCGGCCCACTCAACTTGCACGCTGCGGCTTCTATTTACCAATAACACTCCGGTAAATATAAAAATTACGACCTGAAACACTCTCTCGAAAAAATCTATTTTTATGTAGCTCATATATTTGTTTTCTATTGTCTGGCATAGACTGTTCCAAATTACAACTATTGTAGCTGTTTTATTATATATTATTATAGCTTTTACACTTTACGTATAGCGTTGGGTAAAGTGTGGAAAATTGTATGCTTTAAAGTTTGCTTTCCTCTGTCTGTATCTGTATCTATCAAGCTGCCACTCAGAGAATAAATCTGATACACCTAGAAGTAGTTTCTCTAACACCTTTTATCCATTTTTCTGTCACTCAAATTGGATTACTGCAATAACTTTTAGCGCAATTCAAGTTATGAAACTTTAAAATATTCCAGTAGCCCGCCCATTTATTACTTTTAACCAGTTCTTCAAGTGCAATAAAAGTTCGTTGTGAACTTGGCGGTTTAACAATGCGGCGGCTTCTGTTTAAGTTTTGTGCCATTCGCGAAGCAATTGTGCGTATACGTAATATTTCATTTATCATTTATTTTACAGCTGCTGGCTTGTGTGTATGCGTGTGTGCGAGTGTGTGTTTGTGGTTTTTCTTTTCATTTATATCGTGTTAAATGGGTAAAGCTTTAACTTAAGATATGCCTTTAAGACAGCACAAATATACATAGATAATTAGATACATGGATAAATAGATAGATAGATAGATAGATAGATGGACGCCTAATATCAGTTAAAAAGTTGTTGTCATTAAATTGACACGTCAGGGGCAACAACCACATATAATCAATACATTTTGGACAACTCGTGCCACTGATAAAGCTACTTGGCTGCCTGTCTAATCAATCAATAAGCGCGCTTTACTTTTTGCCATGTTGCACAGACTCGTCCCCAACAAAATGGCAGTCATAAATGTTCCCACGATACATAACAAACACAAACACCCTCAAATACGCACACAAACACTATCACACACACACACACGTATTGATTATTTATGCTTTATTTTGATTCTGTGTTCCCTGTGGTCTGAGCTTCAGTTGGGCAACCAATTTGCATAAAAATAAAAAAGAATAGAACAAAACTGCCAAGCTGAGACGAAAATCGAAGCTGCCAACCTGTCGATACTCATTTGTTGTGCGGGACATTGTTATTACGGTTGTTGTTGCTGTAGTGTGCTAATGGCAAATTAGGGCCTGCAATTTGTGTCAAGTTAAAGTTCAAATGGCCAAATCCATTTAATATTGGCCCGCAAAAATTTGGCTTTATTACAGGTTCTAGACCAGCTGGCCAGCTGGCCAGCAGCACAACAGCCACATATGACAAAGTCGCTTCAGATTGACATAAAGAAAAATGATGAATTTAATTTGCAATTAGTGACCACAGCAGCCAAAGGCAACGTTAATTGAACGCGACACAAATTGAGTGCAA
Organism: Drosophila lacertosa; assembly: GCA_004143845.1. Taxonomy (NCBI): domain Eukaryota; kingdom Metazoa; phylum Arthropoda; class Insecta; order Diptera; family Drosophilidae; genus Drosophila; species Drosophila lacertosa. Next base: position 84,899 of record SCDZ01000471.1, on the reverse strand, counting down.
AATGAAAAAGAGCAAAAACATTTTGTACAGACAACATCGCTGACTGAATTAGATGGAAATGTTAAGTGTAAATAAATACCCGCGATGATTGTCATAAAATGGGGGACAACCGTTATCCAGCAGCGATTTAAACTGCATTAACAAGTCAGCTTTAATTTGCCCTAAGCACTTAACATTAAACGTTGCAGTTTAAGTAAGTACAAAGTTTGTGTTGGCCATGACTAACACTGGGAATGATACGGCAAATGGTTGGGTAAATACGTTGCCAACAATTCGTTTATTTGTTGCTTCCTTCAAATATGAATTGTATCTGCATATGTGTGCTGTACTCAAGTACCATAACAATTTGATTGCTTGCTCTAGGATCTGGAACAGCATGAGATGTATGGAGATGGGCAAACTGGCAAACTGGCAAACGGCAAACGCTTGTTTCCAATCAATTACGCAAATGAATGGAGTTCTATGAATGCAGGCCCTTTGGCATAGAGCGCAGCAATTTCAGTTACGCTTACATTGCACATTAGCTGAGCCTACGAAACCTCAGCGCGAATGAATGTAAATTGGCCCAAAAGGCACAGCCAACAGCAACTGGGATTCACAGCCTACAGTTTTTTGCAATTTTCTGTGACAAAATATAAGCAAATTTATTTTAACTTGCCAATCAACTGCTCTACATACACACACATATACGTTTAAAGACAAGCAATTTGGGGGAGTGGGGCTACAATTGCCTCCTCGGGGAATGGGGGACCGAAGAAATTGCATAACAGTAATTGACACTGTGTAAATGCAAATCCTTTAAGTGGCGCTGAAGTGCAGGCCACTCGAGCCGAGTGCACGGGCGTCTCAGCCGTTGGCAGTTGGCAGTCGTTGGGCACACAGTCACGTCGAAAAGTGGACACACCTATTGCTCGTCTATAAATAGAGTGTGGCAAAAAAAGTTTAAAGTTAACACTTTATCTTAATCTTATCACGTTTGGCAAACACACTAACACAAACAAACAATTGTGTTACCACTTATCAAATCTTTGTTAGCAAGAGAAAGAGAGAGGGACAGAGAGTGAGAGAGAGAGAGAGAGAGAGAGAAAGAGGGGCGGCGGCTGGGCGAAGATGGATGGGGGTGCCTGGTAGTACATTGAAAATTGGCTGCACAGCCGCAATGTCGCCTTTTTAATTGGGGTATGCGTCAATCGGCGATATCAGAAATCGAACAAGCATTAACAATGTACACAACTTGTTGGCTTTTTGGCGTGTAGACGCGACAACACAATCGAGGAAACAATTGTACAAGAGCCGGCCCAATACTTGAGACTTAAGGCGCTGCCGTTTCAGTTATCGGTGTTGGCCCGTGGGTGCTCATTGGTTTTTATCTTATCGCGGCTGCCGCCTAAGACCCGCAGCTAAATGCTCTAAACAGCTTTAGCTGTTCGGCCGCGATACGATTATGAAACGTGTCGCATTTCTCTAGCGTGATTAGTTTTAGACAAAATCAAACAAATATGTGCCTAAATAGAGTCACCAGACGCAAATAGCCAAATGCATTCACGACTGTTGCTTAACTTTTGAGCGCGACTGTTTAAATCGTTGACCAATCATGCGGCAATTATCCGCCTCATCACCAGCAGCAGGTGAAGCAATTGCATTTGCTGTTCTCAATGTGTGTATATGTGTGAGTGTGTGTGTGTGCGTGTGTGTGTGTGTGTGTGTGTGTGTGTGTGTGTGTGAGTGTGTGTGTATTTGTGCGATTCATAAGTGGCGCTTTGGCTTGACGCATGAGTGCAAGTGAGTGTTTATAGGTATCTCACAGCAAGCGCATTCGAGTGCGCATCGTGTGTGTGTGTGTGTGTTTTTCAGTTGCTGAGAGTCAAACGAAAAGTGCATATATGACCATAGCCTTGATTTCAACGTAATTAATGACATATTGATTAATCAAAATTCCATGTAAACACGTGCCGAGCTCATTCAGCATGCTAAATTAAACCAAAATTAACATAAAAATTATGAAAATCAAATGTAACAACGCTGTCAAAAGTTAGCATACAATTGGGGTACCTGTAAATCAAATGCAGAAACATTTGGGCTCGATATTATGAAAATACGTGAGCTATCAGTTTTGTCGTGGCCAAAAAAAAAAAAGTCCGAATGCCATTTTGACAAGACAACACAAAATATTTATGAAAACTTAATTTGGCTACTTGTCAACTAACTTTAAGTGTCATATAAATTCAATGAGACATACTAAAACATTAAAAGCGTATGATTTACAGGAAAGCCATCGACCGCCTTGAGAACGAAAGAGAATTACAAATGTCCTCGGCTTTAAATTGTAATTATTTTAACAGCTTCAATTTGCATAAGGGTTTTGACTCGACCAATTTAATAATACAAAATCAAATATGATAATGTGCCAGCATTTTGCCTGAACGGACATGCGTGCGATGTTCATGCAAATGCATTTTCGCAGCTGGCGTCGTTGTGCGACAATTGTCATTCGAATTGCAATTTCAATGGCTATTTGTCAGGTTATTTTACGTATATTTTGCACGGGTTTTTTTTTTTTTTTTTTTTTTGTTCAACTTTCCCTTTTCAGTTGCGCAATAAAATGTTGGTAAATAATTTAACCACAAATCGAAATGAATGCAACCAAGTGCATATGTTGAAAGCAAACAATAAAAGCGGTCCTTTTTTAAATGCGTCGGCATACACGGCGGATTCGTGATGCGTGATCCTGTTGTCAATAATATCGCTGCGTTTGAGTTTGAGTTCGAGTTCGAGTTACAAATTTGCAGTTGTATTTTGCAATTATTCAAAAGTTAAATACATTATTTATTGTTTCGGTGTGTGCTGTGCTGTCAAAATTACCTTTTGTACTGCTGATGTGATTCCTCTTGTTGATGTTGCGTTTAAATACTGTTGTTTTGGTTGTTGTTGTTTTTTTTTTTGTTGTTTTCTGCTGCTGCTGCTGCTGGTGGTGGTGGGGGGGTGTTGAGTGGAAGTTGGGCGAGCGCCCCCAACTTGACTTACGGCACAATTTGTTTCGTTTTTAATTGCTTTTTAGCCTTTTGTTTTTGCTTTTGTGTTTTTTTTTTTTATTTTACGTATGCGTGTTTTTTTTTTTTTATTTTTTTTGGTTTATTTCTGTGGAATTTGGTAAGCGGCCACCTTTAAGGAAGCCAAAACGACCAAATCTGTTGGAATCCACGCGCAAAGAGTAGAAAACAAAGCATAAATTTTAATACAAATAACTCACACAAAACACACACACGCACACTCTTTCGGTCGCGGTAACAGGGACAATGCCTTTTGCGTTTGGCTGTTAATATTATTTGTTGTTTGGTTCGTTTCTGTTTTTATTTATTCTAATTTTTCTTTAAATATTTTATGTCCTTGTTTTGCACCTTTTTGGCTTTGGCTGGCCAGCGATTTCGGTCGGGCGCTGTTTGCTTTTGCTTTTGGTTTATTTTTGTATTTTTATCGTTAAATTTGTCGCCTGTCTTCGATGTTGCAGAGCACCAAATTCATACACTCGACTGCGCGTTGTGTTTGTGTGTTTTATAAATAAATAAGTTTTACATCAAATGGCCACCAAAATGAATTTCCAAGCCCAAGCCCAGCTGCACATACACAGACACAAAGGCACGCACACACACATACAGAGATATAGCTACTGAAATGTTGACAGCCAAGAGCTCGATGCGTATCTGTTAGATACAAGATACAAGATACAAGTGCGCGCACTTAGTTGCACTGCGGTTTGCGTTAATTATGCGCCGCGAGCACTTAGCATGGCCGCAAAAACAAAAACAAAAAACTCAAAAACTGTTAAATTTGATGAATTCCCACCGACAACTTTATGAAATGCCCTATAATGTGTAAACTAATGAGGTCGCTGAGTTGGCAACAATTTATTTACAATGAAATTGCTTGCTTCGGTATTTGAAAAGTCTTTAAGTATTTTGGTAACTTAGTAATTCAACTACTTTCAAAAGTTAGAGTTAACTATCAATAAATCATTTATACATAACATATATTTATTTGTCATTTTATGAAAATGTATATTTTACGGAGGAAATTTGTAAACTTTTTTAACTATATTCAAATCACATTTTCATGTTTTTGCTTTGATATTTTTAGATTTTGAATAGTTAAGGCTGCTATTATGCAAAATAAAATGTTGATCAATTCTGAAGTCTTAGACTTTGTTTGTAGGACATTTAATCTTTGAATCAGCCAAATAACTTAAATTTTTTTTTAGTAGAGCATTTCGTCTGCGGTGTTCAAAAATTGTTCTAGTTTATTTTACGCTTGCCACTTGATGAGTATTTTTGAAATTGTTTTGGCTGGCCCACTAAAATGTGTTAATTTTCCTAGACAATGTCGTTTCTGGTTTTTATTTTATTTTTTTGGCTTGTTCTTGTTGTTGCTGTTGTTGCTTCCTTTTGTTTTGGGGACCGTCCAATAATTTTGATTGCTGCCAAAAATTCTTAGACACTCGGCCGCGTTTTTGACCGCCTGGTCTAAACGAAAACGTTTACTTACTGAATACTGAACTTGGACTATGTCTATCTGCTTTGTCTACTTTGGCTGCCACTTGTCTCAGCCATGCCCCGCCGCCCCCGCCCAAGTATTTAAGCCGACGGAAGTTGGTAGCGGGTGCTAAGAATATGTGTCGTATCGCAAACGCTTCGCAGTTGACGCGTTTATAGCGCTAATTGATAGCAAGTGATATGAAGGAAATAAAAACGAAGAAAATAAATAAATTATTACTGTGTGCGAGCTTTTGATTTGGATTTCTTTGACTCATGCTTCAGCTCTATGGGCTCTTAGCCCTTGACAACTGTATGACTGTTGACTGTTTACCGAAATGGAAGCTGTAGCCTCTCTCCCTCTCTCTTTCTCTTCCTCTTTTTCTCTCTCTCTCTCTCTCTCTCTCTCTCACTCTATTTGCGCACATTCTTTGACTGCAGGTTCCGCTTATCGTGCTGCTTATTCTAAATGCAAGCAGTAAACATTAATCATTGTGATTAATTTGGTTTGTGCTTATCTGGGAACCACCTGACCATAGTTTCATCAGCTTAGATCAATGCGATAATACTGCACAAACATGCCCCCCATTTGCTCTCCCTCTCCCACTCACTGACTCGCCGACTCCCTTTGGCATCGTATCTAGTTGTGCGCGACAGTGGCCATTAATTACAGTATGTGGCTATTTTTCCGGGGCAGCGGCTTAAAATTTATGCTAAGCAAACAACAACAATCAATAAAAGCGATTAATTTGTCGCAATAAATGGTGAATTGGCTAAAATGAGAGACGCCCCCGCGAGGGCCAAATGCCACTTTTGGCAACTCTGTAATTCGCGGTGCCGCTGTTTTTCTGTTTGGGCCGTAAACACACAACTATAACAGCCATATGTGGGTCACATATACATATATATATTTGTATATATTTTTATATGGCGCACAGTAATCAGTGTGCTCATATATGGGCACGGGAGCGCCATAAACAAAAGGGTAAAAACAAGAACAACAACGGCAGCGCAAAAGCCAAATCAAATTTAAAAGTCACCCGTCAACGAGTCAACGATCTGCATGCCGCTATTTGGGCGGCATTTTGTTAATTTTCTTTTTGGCTAACACTTGAGTGGCCTGCAACAAGTTTAGATTGTTGTTGTTCGCGTTGCACTAATTGCTAGCGAATATTGGTGAGCGTCTCTCGTTGGCTTCGTTCGTACACACACTCATCACATTTCCAGGTCTGTGCACTTTGATTTGCCTTTAACGCACCTTCGGCACTCAACACGTGACACACAACAAAAAAAAATGTCTACAAAAAAAAAAGAACAGAGACACAAACAACACACACAAAAAAAAAACACCATATAGTCAAATAGAGGCTAGAAATGGCACAACACTCGAATTTACGCACGGGCACGTTGTTGTTGTTGTTGTTGTTGTTGTTGGTGTTGGTGTTGGTGGTGGTGTTGCTGCTGCTTGCTGCAACTGTTGATGCCTGATGCTGATGAGGGCACGTACTGCCGCTGCTTCGACTACTGCTGCTGATGCTGCTGCTGCTGCCGGCGGTTTCGCTGCTACTCTTTAGTCGCTGCTGCTAAACCTTCACGCTAGACGTTTGCTACGCAACTGACAAGCGGCAACGGTTCGTTTCTGGCGACGAGCGCTGAACGAGTCGCAGCTCGGCTGCGGTTCGGTTCGGTTCGTCGCACGTTCGCAGCACGTTCGCTTTCAACATGTTGCGAGCGGCAAGCGACGAATGGCGAGCGACCAGTGAAATTCCAGCAGGAACTGCTCAGCTTTTTGGCTCTTCAAAGGACGCAAACAACAAAGGTAAAAGGAAATACGGTTGTTCTTGTCATCGTTTGACTCTTGTTGCTGCACGAAATTGGTAGGCAAAGTCAAACAGCGCAAACTGTGCAAACAACGGCAGCCAGACCAAATAAATAAACTGCAGCAGCAACGGCAGCAACAACTGCAGTAGCCCTAGCAACATGCTGCACAGTGGTGTCAGAAAACACAGAGCACTATTGGCGGAACAAGTCGAGAAACCTTTAACTGCTCGACAAAGTTCAAAGTTGTGGCCAAAAAAGCTCACCCCACAAGTGCATTTCAATTGAGTTGGCACAGCAACGCAGTCCAAGTGAGATGTGAACAATGTTTGAGAAGAATTGCAAACTTAAATGCGCTCGAGAGGGCAACCTATTCTATGGACAGAATTTCAGAAATTCCGAGAAAAAAAAATGAAATGCAAGTAAAGGTAACACAGATGTGTTCTATTAAAAGGTAGAAAAGCAATCAGCTTAATCAAAAAGATGAGTACAAAAGTCAGCAATTGCCGGCAGAAAGAAAATAAATATGAGTAAAACTTGTAATTTGGATTTTTGATTTCTACTTTAACTTCGCACAACTTTTGTAAATAGGAAGAGTTGAAATTTGATATGAAAATATCAGATAAAGTAACATTGGCAGCAGCAGCAGAAGCTGCTGTAGCGTTTACAGATGCAGTAGAACTATTATAAACTATGTCTATCATTTGTTCAAATTTTTATTTTTATTTTTTATTCAATAAGTGTACTTTTATGTACCTAGAAGCTGACAAGAAATCCAATTTATTATAAAAAGAAGATGCAGAAATTGGCATTTTGGAAGGGGTAGCAAAAGGGCAAGTGGATAAATGAATAAATATTACTCACGTACTGTGCTGGCTATTGAACTGTGCAACTGTAGTTGTGGGTAGGGGGCGTCGGGCAGAGGTTGTGGACCACCACGCAACAAAGCAGGCACCAACAAAGGCAACCCGCAATGGGACAAGAACAAAGCGATATTGTGACGACCACACGCCACGGTACAGTAACAGATTTGGCTGCGGCCCGGGCCAAGCCAACATGTTGCTAACTAAGTTTTTCTAGCCAACATGTTGGCTGCCTGGTGACTTTAATGATGAGGCTAGCAGCAGCAGCAGCAGCAGCAGCAGCAACAGCAACAGCAACAGCAGCAGCAACAGCATCTGTAGCTGGCGAGGATGGGGCAAATAGCTGTCGAATTCCACGCGTACATTTCTCTTAGAGAAGTTAGACAACAATAGCCGAGGAGACAACGGCTGATGACTGCAGCTGGGCGCTGGGGTTTTATTGGGAGTTGTGCAACGGGACGTATGATTAACAACATTAACTAATATTTATCGGCAGCTGCACTCGACGGCTGCACGTCACAAACAAATAGCATTCGAAGAATCCTGTAAGAAAATTGTTTTTCTTTGGCCTGCCCGCGCTCTCCATTTGACTCCATTGTGTTGGGGCCTTGGTGTTATATCATCCACAGACAGAACAATATTTAAAGCATTTGCGTCTGTTTTGAGTCTGTTTTGCGTTTGTGCAAGTGTTTCGGACGCAGAAGCTCTAAAGTACATAGTTGAAATGCAACTACCAAGGGAAACAGAAGCCGATTATCTAATTAAACTAACAACTTACAACAAACAACAACACAAAAGTCATTTGTTACACTTGTGAGTTTTCATTGGGGCGGCAAAAATGTGTGTTAACCTCCGATATAGTTCGCATTCATTCCTACAACTAAGATCCAAGACCAGATAGTTTTATATATACATACATATATACATACACATATACATTTATTTGCTGATGTTAAAACTTTTTTAAATTTATGTAATATTTATGATCTTTTTGACTTCTGTACGCATGTAGACAATGTGTTTTTCCCTATCAAGTCCATCAAGCTATTATTGCTGAAAGCATGCACTAAGAGTCTTAGCGCAGAATCTGCTCACGCTGCGAGTAGCAACAGCATGGATTAAATCGAAGTGCTTTTCCAACGAACAACATTTTTTTAGCCATCGAATTTTGTCATGTTTTGTTCCAGACAATAGTTGACTTTTCGAACTTTAATAACGAGCTGGCAGTAAATGTGAAAAGACCAATTAGCAACGGTAGCTTTATGTTCCCGAAGTTGATAAAATGCTATGCATTTAATGCTACTTGCGACTTAAGTTAAGTTATTTTCGTCAAAATGTTCTTATATAAATTTATATATAAACTGGAAAAGACTATGTTTACAAAAATACTAGATAATAAGAATATATAAAATAATATATATATATATATATATATATATATATATATATATAGTATATAATAATAATAGTAACTATTTAATAAATGTTTTATAGCAAATATAAAAGATAGTTAAAGTTTAAATCCACTTAAGTTGTCGTTTAATTTATTCACTTTTGTTGTCTTTTCTTGTTCTTAACTTAATACACAAGTCTATTTGTTTAACAGGAATTAGCACTTTCTCGCTTAATATAATTTTATTATCTGCGAAATGCGCGCTGTGACGATAAAAACAAGCCGTTTAGTTTGGCCACATTTTAAATTGAAATGAGTCTTTTTTTATTGGATTTTCCTGCGGCTTGCAGTGCCGTTAAAGTTGGCATTTAGCTCGCTCTGGGCGGGGAGGGGGGGGGAGGGGCGGAGCGGTGCGGTGCAATCGTTGAATGTAGAGAGGCCGACATCCTTAAATATTAATAGGCCAATATAGACTCATAATTGCAGCGGATAGAATGTCAGTGAAATTGATTGAACACGCTCGATTGAACGGCCCTTTGGCTTAGGAAACGACGGACTTAAATTGCAAACTGCCAAAGCAAAATTAAAAAAAAAAACATTCCACAAAACATTTTGTGTAATTAGATCGTAATGAACTTAGGCTGCTCCACTGGCCGATTATGTCTAACCTCAGCCAAGTTATTGCAATCCCCCCACCTCCCTTGCCCATGGCAGCTCGCCATGTTGACTGAGCGTAGGTTAATTAAAAGTTTTCACATGCCACATGCCCATCGCTTATCAAACAAGTTTTCTACTTACGCCACAGCTTTATAAAATTTCAAACTGACTTACCTGCAAGAAAATAGAGAGAAACATTTGATTAATTTTGGGGCAAGAAAAGCATTGAAATGTTAGACGTATACGTAATATTTTGACCGAAGCCTTATCGAGCCTCTTACCTTTCAATTTTATAAATAAATAAAATTACTATGCAAGAGTGCAAATAAATAGTTGTGCAATATATTGTTGTGCAAACACAGTAACATAATCTTTGCAAGAATAATAAATTGTAACAGGTAAATGCCAAATGGTAATTTCTGGTTGTATTTGCCTTAGGCATGCGTATGGCCAAAAACCCAATTTGTAACTTTGAGCAAAGAACAACCGCTGGCAGCACTGTAGCACAAAATACAGTTGAACACAACTGACAAGCGCAATCCAACTGCAGAATAAATATTTAAAGCATTTATACAAGTAATGTATAACAATGCTGGAAACGCATTGAATATAATATACAATAAATATGTATTTATACATATGTACTTATATAGTTATTAATAGGCCGTTGGCACTCTTAAATGCCAAGTCTGTCCGCATGTCAGCTGCAGCAGCAGCAGCATTCTGTAAATTGATTGCCCAATGGTTTGCCAGCTACCGGGTCCAGCCCTAGCTACAGCGACTGCTCGTGCTCGTAAGATAACTCATTCGCAGCGTGGTCCCAAACAGCTTTGCGGTAGCGCAGAGCTGTTGCTTGGGCGCTAAAAGCTATGCGACAGCTTTTTAGCTTTCGCTGGGCTCGTTCTATCGACGAACCAAGCGAGGCTGTGGTAGGAAAGCTTTCATAAAGCTTAAAGGTGTATGAATACGAACGGGATTGTGTGCTGTCAAAGCTCATGTGAAGAACTTTTGAACTTTTAGGCAAGTCAAAAGTGCTCAGCTAAGTAAATCGTTGCAGCTTTTTATCGATGAGCTTAAAGCAACTTAGCTTAAAAGCTTATATTTTTAAATAATCGTTATAGCTCTCAAAAAATTATGTGCTTAACACTTCGACAAAATTACAGATACCTAATAGTTATAATAGCTATAAAATTTTCTAATAGTTATACTTTTTATAAAAGTGGTATATGTTTATTTATAATAAACTAAAATTATTTAATTTTATTCAGTCAAAAAATGTTTAACAAGAATATATATTATATATTAATATATATTCTTAATCAAGGCAATAGGTTAACTGTTCTTCTTGCATCTTTTCAAAAATGTGTTTTTTCTCTTCAAGAATTCATGGAAATATTTATGTTAGGAAATATATTTAAAATTATATTTAACGAACGTTTTTTTGCTATTTAAGATGTTTTTTCAAAACCTGTCTGTTGCACCGTCATAAGTTCATCACATATTTTCTAATATTATCAATATTCTATATTATAAATATTGTCTTCAATAGCCACACTCGTTAAAAACAAATCATTTTTGTACAAGAGTTTAAAGTTTACGTATGACTTAAAGCGCAGCCTTAACCGAATTATATTCTTTAAAGAACTCAAATAGTTGTGTGTGATATAAAAGCAGCCTCTTGACCCCACTGCGAAATATACATAATATGAAAATAAAATTGAAGTTGTCGCAAAGTGGGATGCAGTCAATTAAATTATTGTGTTACTTTAACTTCTGCAACTGATGCACTTAAATAAATTTTAACGTGTTAATTGGTTCAAGGCATTTAATGCATTAATTTTTAAATCATTAACGCTGGAATTCAGCAGACGTGTCCTGGCTCAATTATTATATCGTATATTATTTTAAGTTTCTCGTTGCATTATTTATTTATCGCAGCTCTGACATTTGTCCAGCTTCGTTTGCGTTTGCTGGCAATAAGCTCAAAAATTGTTTCTCATTTGCGTTGCGTATTCATAAAATTCAGGAGTTATTTTTGCGCTGGCGAAAAGCGATGCGAAGCGAAGCAGCCCCTAGCAAGGTGCAGCTATAAATAAGAGGCAAATTCTCTTCCGCTCGCATCGGATTATGGCGTGAATTGTCCAGCATGCATACGCACACACAAACACACACACACACTCATACGCCCACTGTTGATCCACGCCCACATTTGCTAAAGTTCAATGACTAGCAATAACGAAGCGTCATTCAAGCGTAAATTATTGTCAAGGACCCCAAATGGGCCGAGAAAAACGCTGTCAGAACATCGACAAGGGGAAATAGAAGGCACAGGACATGGGGCATGGGGCATTGGGGCAAGTGGCAAGTGGCACATGCGAGGGCGGGCAGAGCGTCAGAGCAGCTTAGCGGAAATGTTAGAAAAGTGGTTCTGAAAAGGGTTCGGCGGGGTTCGCCAGCTGCGACTGAAACAACCATCGAGGGTTGAGATTGGGGCAAGCGCTGCGTGGAGCGCGCAACAGTTGATTGCCATCAATTGGAATTATGTAAATCAAATTGTCCACGCATTATTTAGAGTGCATATTGTTTGTGTGACGGCATCAATTGGGCGTGAAAATTGATGGTATTCGGCGGCACATATGGCTCGCCAGTTACTTCAAGTTGGCCAACCGCAAAAAAACCAAAGCAAGGCGTTTGCACACATTATAAAACTTTCGAAAAGCCAAAAGAACAACAATGCCAAAAGGGATGCCAAGAGCTTAAAATCCTTCCAAAGATATGTAAATGTGCAATGAAAAAAGCACTTGAGAAAACTGAATTCAATTCAATTCAGCCATATTAAAGTTACTTGATCTTTTCGAACTACCAATAGATTAATACATATCTATTACTTCATTACTAACTTAATGCAAGCCAAAAATTTACTATTTAAATAAACCATTGATTTGATAAAAGAGCCTTTTTTCAACCTTAGTCTAAAACAAAACGCTTAACACATCAATTCTAAAGAAATCTAAGATCACATTTATTTATATTTTTTTATCGATCACATTTATTGCAATTTTCCCCGACTATCGAATATTTCAGGAAATTCAATTAAGCCCTTTTTGCATATGAATATTTGTGTATGTATTTACCAGACAACAATAACTGCATTAACAAGTGAAAACAAAACCTTAAAAAAAATCAACAATATTAAATATAAAACAAAAAAAAAAGAATATTAAATGTCCGCATCCAATCCGCCTTTATCCGCTTCTTCGTGGTCCTTGAGCGGCAGCTTTGCGTCTTGTTGGCAGAGTTGTCGCCTTTCTACAGGTTGGGAGGGCTGGCAGTTTGAAGCAGGGTAGCGGACATTTTTTGGGTGCTTGGGTAGTTCTCTTACATTTTGCTGGGACGGTTCTTGGTCGATTGCATTTCTGTGGTGGACGAGGTGTTTTACATTTTGTAGGTGCAGTTTTTGGTGGCTTACAGTTCTTTGGTGGTATTTGGCAAGGCTTTTTCGTTGTTGCGCAGGGTTTCTTGGTGGTTACACAAGGTTTCTTGGTGGTGACGCAGGGTTTCTTGGTGGTGACGCAGGGTTTCTTGGTGGTGACGCAGGGTTGCTTGGTGGTAACGCAGGGTTTCTTGGTGGTTTCACAAGGTTTCTTGGTGGTAACGCAGGGTTTCTTGGTGGTTACACAAGGTTTCTTGGTGGTTACACAAGGTTTCTTGGTGGTTACACAAGGTTTCTTGGTGGTTTCACAAGGTTTCTTGGTGGTTTCACAAGGTTTCTTGGTGGTTACACAAGGTTTCTTGGTGGTGACGCAGGGTTTCTTGGTGGTGACACAGGGTTTCTTGGTGGTTACACAAGGTTTCTTGGTGGTTTTGCAAGGTTTCTTGGTGGTAACAACGGGTTTTTTGGTGGTTTTGCAAGGTTTTTTGGTTACCCAAGGTTTCTTGGTAGTAACACAGGGTTTCTTGGTGGTGACACAGGGTTTCTTAGTAGTAACAATAGGCTTCTTGGTGGTAACGCATGGTTTTTTGGTGGTTACGCAAGGTTTCTTGGTGGTTACACAGGGTTTCTTGGTGGTTGCGCAAGGTTTCTTGGTGGTTACACAGGGCTTTGTTGTTGTCGGACAAGGCTTTGTTGTTGTAGGGCAGGGTTTCGTTGTCGTTGGACACGGTTTGGTTGTTGTCGGACAAGGCGTTGTTGTTGTCTCACACGGTAGCTTGGTTGTCGTTGGACAAGGTTTCGTTGTCGTCGGACAAGGTTTTGTTGTTGTCGGACAAGGTTTTGTTGTTGTCGGACAAGGTTTCGTTGTCGTCGGACAAGGCTTGGTTGTGGTAGGGCAGGGTTTCGTTGTCGTTTCACACGGTAGCCTTGTTGTCGTCGGGCAAGGTTTCGTTGTCGTCGGACAAGGTTTCGTTGTCGTCGGACAAGGTTTCGTTGTTGTCGGACAAGGCTTGGTTGTGGTAGGACACGGTTTCGTTGTCGTTTCACACGGTAGCCTTGTTGTCGTCGGACAAGGTTTCGTTGTCGTCGGACAAGGCTTGGTTGTGGTAGGGCAGGGTTTCGTTGTCGTTGGGCACGGCTTCGTTGTCGTTTCACATGGTAGCTTTGTTGTCGTTGGACAAGGTTTCGTTGTTGTAGGGCACGGTTTTGTTGTTGTCGGACAAGGTGTCGTTGTGGTAGGACACGGTTTCGTTGTCGTCGGACACGGCTTGGTGGTCGTCTCGCACGGCTTCTTTGTGGTAGTGCACGGCTTCTTGGTTGTTTCACATGGTTTCTTTGTGGTAGTGCACGGCTTCTTGGTTGTTTCACATGGTTTCTTTGTGGTAGTGCAAGGTTTCTTTGTGGTAGTGCACGGCTTCTTGGTTGTTTCACATGGTTTCTTTGTGGTAGTGCAGGGCTTCTTTGTGGTAGTGCATGGTTTCTTGGTTGTCACACATGGTTTCTTTGTGGTAGTGCATGGTTTCTTGGTTGTCACACATGGTTTCTTTGTGGTAGTGCATGGTTTCTTTGTGGTAGTGCATGGTTTCTTGGTTGTCACACATGGTTTCTTTGTGGTAGTGCTGGTAGTGCATGGTTTCTTGGTTGTCACACATGGTTTCTTTGTGGTAGTGCATGGTTTCTTGGTTGTCACACATGGTTTCTTTGTGGTAGGGCACGGCTTCTTCGTCGTTGCACACGGTTTCTTAGTCGTAACACAAGGTTTGGGTGTCGTTGGGCAAGGCTTCTTTGTGGTAGTACATGGTTTTGCTGTCGTAGTACACGGCGGCCTTGTCGTTGAGCACACACAGTTGGCATCGGTGCCGCCCAGGCTTAGAGCCAACACCAGGGCTGTAAGCAAACCAAATAACCAGAAGATGCGCATCGCAGAGCTGTTGAGGTAACTACTGCTCCTTCTTGGCAGTTGCAACTTTTATATACCAGTTGCAGGCAGGGGAGTTCCAAGTAGGGCATTTTGCATTTTTGGTCTTGTAAGTGCACCTGTAGCCAGTTCACTTGGCCTCTGCATAGCGAGCGATCTGTGTAGGGCATACGTAACGCATTCTGACTGAGCCAGCGTGTAAAACGCACATTGTTTTCCAAGTGCAGGCAGTGACCCATGGAAGTCTGTTTCCATTTTTGGATCTCGACAGTTTCGACCGTTTACTTAATGGCAGCTGGCAAATATGCTAGGTATTAATAAAAAACAGTCTGCTTATTTTTTGACCCAGACTGCAGCTGAAAACTTGCTATTCAGCGGGTTAGGAAAACTACTTTTGCAAAATGTTTAGATATATATTTACGGAATTAGCTAACAACAATCGAAAAGTCGGCAAGACTGAATATGAGACATTTAGCTAAACTGACTAAAATCAACTTTGTTCAATGCTTGGTATTCAATTTTCTGATTGGATTATTGAAAAGTATTTATGCTTTACGAATGTTGGCCACACTTCAAACAAAAATCTGTAAAATCATAGCAGAAGTTTAACACAGCGTAACAATTTGAAACTGAATAGATTATTGTTGAACTTTTGTGCGTACACTCGAATCAATTCGCACAGCTGGCAATTCCATACATATTTAATTATTTTGATCACCTGAGCATTGTATGGAGGTTTTCCATACCCAATTTCAAAGTCTATTGTTCTGTCGACATATTTTAATATCACAAGTTGAGTAAACAAGGAGGTACTGCGATTCAACAAATGCGGCACGGCCTTAGATATATTGCCGGCTATAAAAGTGGCCGGCTGCTTCTGCAATTTCGACAAATTAGTGTTGACATTCACAAGAGATTAACCTAATGAAGTTCAGCTCACGTTTCCTGCTGGTGGCCTGCCTCTGCCTGTGCCTCGCATTTGCGGCTGCACAGAACACCGACGAGGACACCGAGGTTGCCGACAACGACACGAGTTCCACGAATGATGAAAGTACGGCTGCGGACACCGCCACCGACACTGACTCCGGCAGCGACTCTGGCACCGACTCCGGCAGCGATGCCGGCACCGACACAGAAACCGACGTCGATGCCGGCACTGAGACCAACAGCGTCACCGAGTCCAGCGGCAGCGGATCCGATACAGACTCGGCCACGGATGCCGAGGACGCGGACACTACAGTGGGCACCGTGCGCAAGAACACGCGCAGGTCACCCAACCGCGCTAACAACAGGCGCAGGCAGAATGCCAGCAACAACAGGCGCAACACCAGCAACAACAGGCGCAACACCAGCAACAACAGGCGCAACACCAGCAACAACAGGCGCAACACCAACACCAGCAGCAACACCAACAGGCGTCGTACCAACAACAGCAATCGTGCCGTGCGCAACAGGAGACGCGGTTAAGCGGCTCAACCAACCACTCAAATGCACCACCAAAAGCAGCACCACTGGATTTGTTTTCGATGAGGTCTTCCGATCATCTATTTCTTTACCTTTTTTTTGCGTGTCTAAATTATGAAAATAAAAAGCTTTAAATGAAAAATTGGAAACAAGCTCTTTACAATCATTTCAACAAGTGAATGAAAAGTGAATGAAAATAAAATCCTGCAGAATTATGATCTGAGCTAATGTAAGCATAAAATTTGGTTGAAGAAATAAGTTTTTTTGGTTTCTTCTTATATTTCCCTCAAATTACCAGTCTTAAAAGGTCTGTCTTTAGGTCTAAATTTTTAAGTACCTGACCTTACCTAACCATTCTTTACATATACTTAATTTTACGTAGTATTTGAGAATGCTTTTAAGATATTTTCAATTATATGCAATGTTTTGTTGGCCATTTAACTGAAGAAAAAAGCGTGACTTGGAAATTCCATTCAGAATTCTGCTAACACATGTCTATGTATATTTGTGTATGAGTGTGTGTATCTGTAATATCTTAAATTCTTATATAAAACAGACATTTTTTACTAAGATAAACAGCACTTGGTTTCTTTCATTAACTGATTCATATTTACAAAGTATTATTCTTAAGAACTTTGCTGTATTTGGTTCAAACTTGTTTAAACGGTTTTTACCTTAAACTGGTAGGAAAGTTTATTTGTTATTTAACTTATTTATTTGTATGTTAGCTTTTGTCATTATAAAAGACTCTTTAAAAAGTTGATTTAATTGGTTTGCATTTTAAAGGAAATCCAAATTATTTTAGGTAATTAGAAACTAACTAAAACATATTTAGTCTCGCTAACTTTTGTGCACTCTTCCTAAAACAACATTAAATCACTTTAATATTTTTATACCGTTTAATCGGTATTTAATCGATTTTTCTGCAATTCTAAACATTGTTTGTGCTGGTTTTCTTTTTTTTTTTTTTGTTAATTTAAAACGTGCAGCAAACACAGTGTTTAGCTTGATTGCAGTTTATTTGAAATTGAATGCAAGTTAAACCAATAAAGAAACAGCCCAAACACAAAATAAAAATAAAATATGCCTGAATTTATAAACTACTACACAAAAATATATATACAATTTAATCAGTTAGACTTTTGCAAAATTGATGCACTTATTTATTCAATTTACAAATGTCCAGCGAGTTTATTTAGCTTTGTTTGGCAATTTCATTGGCAGCACAGTTGGCAAACATACTCAATTATGCATTGGGCGGCTTTGGCTATGGCTTTGGCCTTAAATTAAGCAGCCTTTGTGCCTGAAATGTGGGAACATGGAATGCAGGTGGAACTTATACAGCTCCAACAGCAGGCACCATCTGTGGTCTTTAGTCTATGGCTTCCTGGTTCGGTCTGTTTGCGCTGCTTTCGCTGCTTTCAGTTCTCATGGGCAAAGTTTTTGTCACTTAACTTTTGTGATTTGATTAAGTCGACTAACTGCAAATTGATTTCATTGTAAGTCGCTAATTGCCTGGTTGGTGGTCGGGCCGTTGTCTAAGTTTTGAGCCAAGTTTGCCTGCGTGCAGTGTATTTGTCAGGGATAAATAGCGCATACGCCACGTAGCCGGCAATTCAACTGCGTACAGCTGACGCATTTCGTTGCCACAAAACGAGTTTGGCTTTAAGCAGCCGCCGTCGCATTTGTATAAATATTGACAAATAAAAGAATAATATTGTGCCGTTTGTTTGGCTTGCGTTTATTTCCATGTTGTTTGCATTCGTTTTGGTTTTATTTTTTTAGTGTTATTTTTTTTTGTTGTGTTTTTGTTTTTTCTTTGCTTTTTTGCCGTTAACACCGAGTGTGCTGTTGAAAGTCAATTTTAAGGCCAAAGTCAACACACAATGCCAAGCGCACAGCAGCCGCATAAAAAAGTATTGCGTAACTCTAGGCGCTTTATTTTTTATAAGTGTTAAATATTATTGTAAATTTTGTATTTACAATTGATTGAATTTTTTTGCATAAAATATATAAAAACAATCATTTATAATTGATTTTGTTACCACTGATAAAAATCATTTTTTATAACATTGGCAATTTACAATTTAAAAATTGTTTTAGCCGGAAAAAAACTTGTTTTACTTCATCACAAAAGAAAAAAAGGCTCTGGAAAACGCGTACAACTGGACTATAAAATTTGTTTTAATCCACTTGAAATGGCCTTTTATTTATTACAAATGTTTTTTTCCTAAGTATTTAATCCGTCTTTTATTTGCTTTGAATTAAAGAGTTTTTTATGAAGCTCGGCCAACAACTTTTTTGTAAGGGCTATTCAAAAGCTTCACTGAATGAAGCATAAGGTTTTAATGTTCGATAATGTTTATTATGTTGTTGACAAGTTTTTATTTGAACGAATTTTGTAATAAAAAGAGAAATTTTTAAATTGGAATTTACTTTGTTGTTATAGTAGTATGACAGAGTCTGCAAATAAAAATCCAAGATATTTTTGGGTGCAAACATTATATGATATGTTAGGCTAGTCAAAAGAAAAAAAAAAATAATAATAATAATAATTATAATAAATAAAAATAAATTTTTAAATATTTAGTAAGAATTATTTTTGTTTTTCCCTTAAAATATAACTGAATTAAGTTGTCCTATAGCTAGTATTAAACCTGTTTAAATAATAAATAGTAATAATATGATAGTAGTTGATATGAAAAGTAGTTGGCAGTTTAAGGATTTCAAATAACTATTTTTCACACAATGACTTAACTTTACTGATAACAAATTTTCTCACTCACCGGACATTGGCCAAGGTGTGACGTCGATTCTTCAGATAGCGACTGTGATACTTTTGCAGATCACCAATGGAACCCTGTTCGGCCTGCATCTTGCTGGTGGGCAGCAGCTGTGAGTTGCTGGGATGCGAGGCTAGCGCCGAGGCGGAGGACGAGGCCAAACGGTGATGGGCAGCGACGCTGACGCTGCTGCTGTTGTTGGTGTTGGTGTTGCCGGTGCTGCCGCTACTGGCCAAAGTCTCGTTCGAGTTGCTGCCAATAACCGTTGCCGACGAAGAGCCGCCGCCGCTGCTACCAATCGGCGCGAGTACAATGCGCGACCAGCACGACTTGTGCGGCTTGCGAAATTTGAGCTTAATGCGCGGCGATGGCGTCGAGGCGCCAACGTATTCCTGCTGCTGCGCGGACCCGCCACCCGTTGCCGATGACGAGGTGCCCGAGCTGTGGTGCACGCTCTCGCAGCTGCCGCAATAGCCGCCGCCGGCTATCGTAATCGGCGGCAGAGGTTCCTCGAGCCCCCTAACTGGACTGTGGCTGGCCGGCTGGCGATTGTTTGCCTGCTGTTGCTGCTGCTGCTCTGATTCCTCCTCCTCTTTGATGTGGGGCAATGGTGAGGTCTGTGGCTGACAGCTGCAACGTTGCGCAGCTGTTGCTCCTGTTCCTGTTGCTGCAGCAGCGCTGCTACTGCTGCTGCTGCTGCTACTGCCGCTTGTGTTGACGCTGACGCTAACGGGGCCGCTGCTGGGCTGCTGATTGGCGCTGTAGCCGCCGCCGGGCAACGTGGAAGAGACGCCGCTGGTCGTGGACAGCAGCGCTGTCGCTGTCGCCGCTGTGGTCGCTGTCGTCGGGCCGTGCGCCTCGGGCAGAATCAGGCTGGGCGCTGTGCTGGCCGTCACTGTGCTGGACAGCTGCAGGACCACCACGGTGGGTGAGACGCTGGCGTCGCTAAGGGTCTCGGGCTCGGCGCGTCGGGCTACCAGGCCGCTGGCCAAGCTGGCAGCTGCAATGTCCGCGGCGCTCAGCTGCTGCTCCAAATCCTCGTCAACGTCGTTGATGAGTGTCTTCAGGGATATGGGCGTTGTGACCGATGTGCCAATCGTATCGGCCAGCGAGTGCTTCTTCTCGCCCCCGCCGCAAACCTCCAAATCTCTGTCCAACTGTTGCTGCTGCAGCTGCTGCTGCTGCTCGTTCTTAGCCTGCGACTCGGTCGCTGGCGCTGGCTGTGTCTTGGGCTTTAGTTGTTCGTCCGGTGTCTGCGCGGGTGTTTGGGGCGGACTTGTGGCGGGGGCTGCGGAGCCGCCCCCGCGACAAGGTAGGCAACAGCGAAACACTGTGCCACTGAAACACTTTGTCCTTGGCTTTGATTTGCGCTTGCTGCTGGCGCTGCTGCTGCTATTGCTTCTATTGCTGTTACTGTTGCTGTTGCTGTTGCTGCTGCTACCGCCGCTGCTGCTGCTGGTGCTGCTGCCCCTTGCTGCTGCTGCTGCCGCTGCCGCTGTGGCCGCCAGGCCGTTAACGTTGGCGCTGCTGCTGCCAATGCTCTGTCCGGCACCGTTGCTGCTGCTGCTGCCGTGATGCTGCAGGCGAAAGAGAAAGCTTCTTATAACATCATTAAATTAGAGAGGAAGATAGAAATTAGTGACATTAAGAGTCAGTTAATATTTGCCCGCCCCCCAATTCCCAGTGAACCTTGGCGTGCGTTTGATCCGCGCACTTTTGCGTCGCATTTTTGAGCGTTAAGCCTTGCGTGAACTTCGCCAGGCGCATCATGAGTGCGGCCACGCCCACTTAAGCTGCAGCTACAAATCGCCACTCTGGCAACGGCATCAGCAGCTCAGCAGCTCAGTTAAGTTATTGGCCTGCAATAGAACACCAAAACAAAAATAAATAAATTAGTTATGAAATTATTTCAATTGCTTGTGTTAAATTATTAAAAATTTGTCAATTTGGATCAGTGCAAAAATGCAAAAGTATGTTCGTCAGGAAAGCTATGTGTTTGGCTAGAGCTTCTTCATATATACTTTTTGTCTTTTTGTCTTTTTATTGCCTGCCAATACGCGCTTTGACTTCCTGATCCCCTATTTGAAATCAAAAACAACTCATCTCCACATCTCCACCAATAAGACCAACTTTGCTATTTTTAATTTGTAAAATTGGATTATATTTATTATTAGATTTGATTAATTACTTAATTACTTTCTCCCCCGTTAGGTAACAGTACACATGTTATGTTAACAATAACTATATTATTTTAATAAAAAAAAGGTTTTATTCAAAAGCATATTAAGATTTATAAAGCGTTTATATTCTTGATCAAAATCAGTAGTTAAGTCTCTTAAACTATCTATACTATAATTTAAAGCCATTTTTTTAGACACGCAGCTTTACGAGAAAGTTTTTATATAAATTAAATAAAATAAAATACATTTTCTTTCTGATTTGTAACTTGATTATTTGCAGCTTGTTGATTGTTGTTAAAGCGAGTTTTAAATTGAAATGCGACTCGTTGGGGAATGGCAACCACTCAATCACTATTTTATTACAATAACGGGCCCTTTGACTGCTGACAGCAAATACCAGTGTCGCTTTAAAGTATACTACAAAAGAATGCCACACTCGGACCCGCCTGAATGTCGGCTTACACACACACACACACAGATGCCGTCAGTTAGTGAGTATGGTTGTGTGTGTGAGTGTGTGTAATAAATGTTTGCGTCAGCCCAACGGCAGCTGCACAAACTGACCCACATGTGGGTCACAGTGCTGTCGGGGGGCTCTCTCCCAATGATTGGACCAGCTCAGGCATCATTGACAGCTCACCCGCGGTGGCAGCGCAATGTGTCCAATTGGCGGCTTAACTCTGCGGCCATGTGTAGCAAGTCGGGGATTCACCTGGTGGCTGCTGCTGCCTTTGCTGCTGTGGCTCTATCATAGCGCCGAGGACCGTTTCAATCAAAATGTGCCCCATTTTGATGGCGACTATCGAGAGGAATATATTGATTCATTTACGGGACTGCAGCTGGAGGATTATTTCGAATAAGTCGGGTCAAGTTCAAATGACAAAATGAAATCTGTTGTGCGAGTGTGAAATGAAGCATTTTCTTTTATTGTTATTTATACATAATGTACCTGTGAAAGTGACATTTTTAAATTAAATGTCATCTTAAATTAGAACATATGCAGCTTATGCAAAATGCCAACAATAGAGTTTAATTCATTTTATGAACAATTGTTTCAATATTTGAACAATTGATTCAATATTTGGTAATTGGGATAGGTGTTTATCTGGAACAACAACAACAAATTTATGGGCAAATTAAAATTAAACGAGCTGTTTACACAACACTTGCCACTGTCTGTCTGCCCTACAATTAAATAATACTCTATCATTAAGCCAGCAGACAGACAGACT
This sequence comes from Drosophila lacertosa, assembly GCA_004143845.1. Taxonomy (NCBI): domain Eukaryota; kingdom Metazoa; phylum Arthropoda; class Insecta; order Diptera; family Drosophilidae; genus Drosophila; species Drosophila lacertosa. Next base: position 62,632 of record SCDZ01000471.1, on the reverse strand, counting down.
TCCCTGCGCAATTCCAATTGCATTTGCTGAATAAACATTTCGTGCCATTTTAGCCAAGTAGAAGGGCCAAAAACTTGTTGGCAGCCAAACAAGAAAAAACACTCGGAGTTTCCATAGATACGACAAGCATTGTGTGCGTTAGCCAAAAGAAAAATTTAACTGAAACTGAACAATCGAGTGCAACAATAACCAACCAGGTAAATGGGTTAAGCAGCAAGAACAACAACAACAATAACTGTGATAGTTGTGGCAGCAGCAGCAGCAGCAGCAGCAGCAAGAAACGTAACTTTTGCTTGCCACTCAAAGTCAATTTGCGTTAAAAAGCCAAAAATTGTTTTTTACCTAATGAATAATTAAAATTATGGGGCATATTCTCAGGCGTGCAAGCTAAATGAGCTGTCTGCCAACCAAAAGTGTGCACAACTATTTTAACAACTTTTCAAGAGCTACACACACAGACACACACACACAACAAAAAATGACAGTTGGCAAATTATTTACTTTGAGTCTTGTGCAAAATGTTGCCACAATACTTTACAGTTTAATAACTTGGCCAAATAGACGTAAATAAAAATTGTCTTGATAAGTAAAAGATACACGTTTAAATGTATATAAACAACAATTTTCAAATAAACACTCACTTTATCATATTGTAGGATAAAGCCAGTAAGTTCAAAAAGCTGATTATTTAAATTATTATTAAACAAAATTTAAATTGTCAGCAAGCTATAAAGAAAAACATTGAAATTAAATAGCGGATAAACCGCATTTATAAGACACACATATTTTAAATTAATATCCGTCAAATTTCTAAAAGCAAATTTCAAACAATTTATAATTTAATAAAATCGAGTTCGATGGTAAATTTCCTTTTTGAATCTTTGCTAAGCATTGAACATTGTTGTGGCTCTAATTTAATTTTCCGTTTTTCAAATTGATCGTTTGTTCGCAAATGAGAAAACCCTTTGAAAAGTTGAAAGTTTATAAATGTTGCGCATACTAAACAAGTATTTACAGCTGCAATGTATATATTGTATATATATAGTATATATATATATATGCAAAGTAAAGTTATTGAGCCAAACTTGTGGGAAAAGCAATTTCAAACGAAATTTCGTTGAGGGCAACTTGACAATCTTTATACTCATCACCCGAGCGACGATGCCTTAATAAAGCCATAAAGTACAAAATATATTTGATATTGATTTTTATTGAGACATTTTCAAAATTAATGTGTGCAATGCGGGTGCCCAGCAAAGGAACGAACGAAAGGCGAACACTCGACTCTAAGGCTAAGGATAACGATGGCAACTTTATGGCAACTGTCGAATGATGAGCGGCATTAATAAATCAATAGAATTTGATGGCAAATAATTTGAGAGCTCTGCTGCAATTCGCTGCGCATTGATGGCACTTCCTTCCATTCAAGTGCGAGGTGGTGTACCTTATGGCATGTGTGCACACACACACAAATGCCTGGGCAAGTGTTTGGCGGTACAACGCTGCGTATGCGTGATAAGCGCTCTGTAATTCGAGTTATGCTGCGTCAAGTTGATTTCTCTCGGCTCAAGGCAAGTCTTAAGTTATTAGTTGTTGTTGTTGCTGCTGTTTTTTTGTTTTTATTGATTGATGTGCACACACACACACACATACACAGCCACACCCACACATACACAGACAGTCATTAATTTTAGCACTATATAAAAGAGTGTATCAAATGAAGAGCTCACAACTAATGCCAGCTAATTTGATTGGAATGCAATGGGTCAATTTCAGGGTTAAATGCTGCATGAATTACGTCCTCTTGTTGGCTAACATCTTAAATTGTTGGCCAATATGTTTGCTTGTTTAAATGCGATTTCTCTTATACTCGAATTGAATTTGTCTCTCGTTGGCTCTCTGGACAAGCCTATTATCGGGCACAACATAAATGTGAGTACTCATATGAGCTATATAACGACCTCATAGCCTTATGGCGTGTGCCTGAGCTGCACTTTAGTCTTATGCGAGTCACAATGGCACTTTAAATGTTTCTCCGTTAAGCGGCGCCCCAGGGAGCATTTAGGTATTTAGGAAGGGAAAGCGCCAGCAAAGCCAGCACCAGATGAAGCCAAGGCAGGTGAATAATATTTATTTTTGAAGGTTGCATGAATGGGTCTTAGGCTAAGGCTGGCATAAAGTGCCAGCTTGGCAGTTGCCCTGTAACCTGCAAGTGGCAAAAGTAAATAACCGTGCTTTGAATCGAAACAGGGTAGCTGGCAGTCCAGTACACTCCACGAGAGCCAAGTTGTTTTCTATTTATCTATATACATACATATATATATATATATATATATATATATATATATATGCTGCTCGCCACAACCTCGAACTGAAGGCCATTCGACTGTCAGGACTCTGTTCGTTTGCCGGGCAAAAGCAAATACAAAGTTCAGAAAGTGGGAGGAAAAACAATGAAACAGCATGAATCAATCAGAAATGAAGACGACAACAGATACGCAGCAATTAATGGGCAGCTGTAAATGTAAACACACGGGGCACATGGCATATGCAATATGGTATATGGCATGTGGGCGTGGCAATTGGCAGTGGATCAGAATGCTTGACATGTAAACATGCGCGATAGTTCGCTCGCGGATGGAATGAGAGACTTCAAGTGTTGACTGCCTGCCGGCTAGCACGAGTTGATGTTGTTGTTGTTGTTGTTGTTGTAGTTGCTTAATGAGCAATTTAATTATGCACACTGATTGATTGCTTCTAATTGCTGGCTGCAACAAACACTTAAGAACATGCCCCGTTTCGAATTAAGCTGAAAATTAAGTTCGACTCATCTTCTGCGAATTTAATTCGGAACTTGCGAGTGAGTAGAAAAAATAATATTAATATTACTGCTGAAAATGTGCAGCACAATTTCAATTTTTGTCATTTTATTTTTGTAGGCATCAGCAGAATTTTTTTCATCTCCATGTGGAAATGTTTTGTGCAAACCATGCAAAAATCGTGACCGATTTTCAGCAGCAGAAATTCGATTTTATTTTCATTTTTCTTTATTTCCTCATTTTTTTTATGTGCGCATTTTGTTTTTAAGAATTTTCGTTGCCTTTCAGCTTTTTTCTTTTTTTTTTTTTTTTTTTTTTTTTTTTAATTTTTTTCGTTGCCTTTTTGCTTTTTTCTTTTTTTTTTTTTTTTGTCTGCATTTGATTGTACAAACGCATGAATATATATTCGTGAATAGCTGGCATAATTTATGCGAATCAAGCTTGAATTCTTTGTCGGGATTTTTATATACTTTTACCCTGAAATCTGAAAAGCGAAAAGGTTGCTTTTAAAGCCATTCACCGAATTTCACGTTGAAAGTAGTCCCTTAAATATATTAAATCAAATTTTCGTTAGAAGTTTTTCCAGCGTTTATTGTTTGATAGATGAACACAAAGTTTTTATTGATGTCAACTTTACCGAGAGGAATTCACAATTTTAACTAAAGTATAAAGTGCAAAATTGAATTTGACTGATCGCTAGGGACGAGCTGACTAACTGGCTGGCTGAGTGCGAATTATTTGAAGGCACTGTAATGGCAACAGTGTGCGAGTGCCGTGGGTAATGAGAAATTTTAAGCGTCGTCATTTAAAATGCACATAAACGATTGCCTTGATTACTTGTCCGCGCTTCACTTTGTTGCACACCACGCCGAAAGGTTAAAGTTGTGGCCCTTCACCTCTCTCTCCAACCAACCAGGTCAAACAGAAATCAACGCAAATGGGCGAGTTGAAATGAAAGAGCAACAAGTAGTGTGTGTGTGTGTGTGTGTGTGTGTGTGTGTGTAGCATTGTATGTGTGTAATATACTTACTCGTATAAGCACTATACGACAGCAAATGCCATCAAGGCCCAGAGCCCCATCAGCAATTCCAGCACATAAAAATGGTTGTAAAAATGGAAAACAATAACAAACGAACAACACGAGCAACAGACAGCAACAACAGCAACAACGCAACTGTTGCTTACGACATTGTTGCTGCCATTGCCAAGTAATGAGAAGCGAGCGACTCGGGTAAAGCAGCCTGAAAGTGTGCTACACAATAGGGGAATGCGAAGGAAGTGGGGTTTGTGGGCCAGATAGGCGCTGGACAGCAGCTGGGACCGCTGGCGGTGGCAGCGGTCGAAGCCAAGTTGTTGCCGGCGGAAATCGCGTGGAAATGACATTCGTCTTCAACACGCCCCACAAAGGCACAGAGAACATTCCGAATGTCAGCTACGCAATGCGAGCCACACATACAGGGTGATCCATGCCTTCTACTAGATTCATATTTTATCTAAAATATATATAAAATATAGAATAGCTTTTTTTGTTTTCCCCAACTTTGCTCGGAACACCCTGTTCCGCTGACGCATGCTGGCGACCCTGTTGCGTGGCACATCGCCCCGTTAAACAAATTCGCACACGCACCAAAGCATATGTATATATATACTAAATACTATACATGTATATGTATATTGTATGGTATAAACATAATTCCGTATATCAAAGACAAATACGTGCACAAAGTTTCACGTGCTGCGACACAAGAGCCTTACAATTACGCAGCTTGTTCCTTATTTGTCGTGTTTTGGTTTTTGTGTTTTCTATCACTTCGGTTTTCTTTTTATTTTTGTGCATTGTTGGGCCGTCAAATTTGTTGGGAAACATTTTTTTCGCTGCTCCCCATTAGCAAATACTTCAACCACGGATTTGAAAACGGCGACAATACAAAATAACAATGGGTATCAGCTACATCAGAGTGTAGTGTCCTATATTCTTTATACATATATATAAATAGGTTAAAGCAGCGGCATATACGCTATTACAAGCTCCGGCAACTGAATTGGTTTATATACAAAAAAATAATCGAAATCTTAAATCTAGTATTGGACCGCCCGAAAGAGCTCTTATGCTAAAAATTTGTTTAAATATAGTCTTAAAAGTTTGTTCAAAAATTCAAAAACAAAAATTCACATTTAGCTATATAAATATTCTTAAAAAAAAAAAAAATTAATTCGTTTCAAGTAGGATAACTTTTAGTCGAGCATTTTAAGAAAGAACTCGCCTAGTTTTTTGTTATGTTTTGTTATTTGGTTTATGCGGCTCGCTTTAAGGCAACCACAAACAATGGCAAAAGGAGAGTGGGAGTCAGGCGAATAGGAAGTGGAAGTGGAAGTGAACGTGGAATGGGGAGAGGAGAAGAGAAGCAGCAACAAGTGATTGAGGGCCGTGTACATGGGTCAATGCGTACACAGGTCAAGCCTTGTTAGACCCCAGGAAAAGCAATCATTACGCCATTATAGAGCAAGCTTTTGAACTATTGTGGCTTAATAAGTACAAGAAGTTTACCCCCAGTTATAAAAGCTTTAAGCATGGCCACAAATTAAACACGTGGAAGAATCGCAACTGCGTCGCCTTTGCTGTTGACGCACTTGAAGATGACGTTAACAAATGTGACGCTAACAGCGCCATAAAATTGACAGATTGAATAACGAAAAGTATTCACAAGCAGCTTGAAGTCTGGCCTGGACAGAGAATTGCTCAGTTGTGGCAACTCACGTTTTTTGCCAGCTTTACGTATGCGAAATGTGTGCATAGAAAATAATAACGCACCCAATTTGCTTTTCTTATTATAACTTTTGTTTGCATTTTGGCATTTCGTGTTTTTTCCTTTATGCTTTATGCCAAAAATGGGATTTTCGTGTGAATTTCGTATGCAAAGGGCGCATAAATTTAATCAGTTAGTTTTATGGGGCGCTGTCATTTTGTGGGTGTGACCGCACAAACGTACCGAACACTTGTGTACGTACACATCTAAGACACATAGCCAACATCTGCGTGCCTGGCAACAATCTAAGCCAGTTTGCACAGCATTATGTATATATAAATATATATGTATATATATCTATACATATATTTAGATTTAAACATATGCATACATAGGTGTAAGTGTGTGTATGCCAATAGCTAAACAGACAGAACAGAGACAGCGCCAACGGCAACTTGTGGTGTTGGAGCTTGAACTCCTTGGCTCCTGGGGCATAAAACTAGAAATTCTGGCATTTGCCATCATTGATTTTCACGTCTTTCTTTGGTTTCGCCTTTGTCAGTTGCAATTTCCTGTGTATGCCAAGCCAATAAAGCAACTTTTGACATGTCTGTCCGCCCGTCCGAGCTGTCCAGTAATTGTGTCTGTGTTGTGTCTCTGTGTGTGAGTGTCGCTCCTGTTATGCGGTGCCGCATTTCAAGTGTCTTACGGGCCATTGCATGACTACAGGCTAAGGATACATAAATGCTAGCTGAGCTGAACTAGCTTAACTGGCGAATACCCTGCATTCACTAGACAAATACCTTTATAAACGATATATAAAGAGGAAAGAGAGAAGAGTAGAGTATGTTCAGCAAATAATCACGTCTAAGGTTGAGTAATTGGGTAAATGATGGGGAAAAGCGAACAGAGTGCGCTGTGTTATCTGTCATTGTTTTTTTTTTCTAATTACTGACATTTCTCCATCCAAGCGAACTTGTTCCTAATAACATTTACATCATGTCGCATTTCCTCAACCCGCAACATTTCTGTTCGCTACTCGCTTCGTTTCATCTTTCGATGCTTCAATTTCAAATATTTGCTAGCTTCAGCTAAATTAACGTTTATGCATGCTAAATTCACCAGAGACTGGGGACAATGCGCAGGTATTCTCGTCAATCAGTCAATTAATTGAGGCGTCTATGCATCAATCAAGCTCATCTGATTTTTATTTAATGCCAATTTATTGATGAACATAGATTATTTTATGACGTGCATTGACTTCTTGGATATTGTTGATATTGTTATTGTTATTGTTGCAATTGCCATTGATTAAATTTCCTCCACTCTCCCAGCTGGTCGTCGAGCACTGATAATTAACGTCGCTTTACCATTTTCATTCTCTCTTTCTCTTTCATTCTCTCTCAGTTTGTCTCCGTCTGGCTCAACGCCATCATCATCATCATCATCAATCACGTTGCCTGACGTCGCGGCAGCTTGACAGCGTTTGCGACATTTACAGCTGTTCATCAGTCCTGGTCCCGGTCAGCTTAAAGTGTCCATAATCAGCGCTCAAGTAGCTCCGCGAAGCTAATCGCCAAAATACAAATACAAATACAAATTCAAACACAAAAGCTGACATTTTGCTGCATAGTATTCCATATACAAATGATGTCACATTAGCATTTGATTCAGTTTAGCTCTTCTTCCAGCTCCTCGAAGATTGGTTGAGATTCTTGAAGTTCCGATAAACCATTGCAGATAAGTAGTTAAAGTTATATTTAATTTCGTTTTCATTGCTCTCCTTTATGTTACAGTGTTTATAAAGCTTTTCAACAATAAGGAACACTTTCAATGCCATATCTTATGTAATATTAAATACATATGTATTTTAATTAATTCTTCAACAAGTATTAAAAGTTTTTCTACTCTTAAAAGTGAGTTTTAATAGAAATGTAAAACATTGAATAGTGAATTGTAGGTAGCTGACAATGAAACGTATTGACCCTATTATTCTTGTGACAGCACCTAACATAGATTTGCCTGCCTTTTTTTCCCATTTCAACCTGGCCCCCGCCCCCCTCAGTTGCCTCTCCTCCCACACAATGTGTCCATTCTGTGCGGTCTCCTGCTTCGTATTGCCTCATTTACGAGTATTTTTAACAGCAGCTCCAGTTTGTTTGTCTACGGCTTTAGCCGTGTGCTCGGGATTGTGTGCATGCATGTTAAGGGCTGGCAAAAGGACATGGACGTTGTCCCACGGACTGCGAGTGTGGTTTCAGTAGAGGGGGGGGGGGGGGCGTGGTGCGGTGAGGTGGCAGCAGGAGCCACTTCTCGTGTGCCACTTTTTGCTGTTGCTGCTGTTCGTTGCTGCTTTTGTTGCTGTGGATGTCCTTGCTGCTGCTTTTAACGTTACACACCATTTTGCGGTCGTGTCTGCGGCATTGCGTGCATTAAAATTTGACCCAAAATTCGACGGGCTATGAACTTTGCTGGCACGCCTGTGTGTGGCCGAGGGGCGTTGTGGGCGTGCCATGCCGTGCTGTACCGGGCAAGCTGTCAACGCATTTAATGCATAAAATTAATGCCCCGCCACAAACGCAGCTGCACCGAAGATGCCCCCCAATAAAACTAACCATAAGTCGGTCACGTTCCCTTCTCAACTTGATGCCATCGCAATGTCATATAGGAATTTGCGCGACAATTTCCAGGCCAATCGAATGCAAATATGGCAGAAAAATGAAGGAAAATATTGCTCAGTGAACGAGAAACTTATTGCGCTCTCACAGCGTATGCATAATAAGATCGACTCGATAAAAAGATATACAAGTCAAGGTCTTGCCTCAGTTAAATGCCAACTCACCAAAGGGGTTCAGCTTGAGTTTATGTTATGTGCTAAAACAATTTCGTAAATTGTCCCAAAAGGGTTGCGATTCTTTTACGAATGCAATTTGCATTATTTAGTTTCAATTTATTGTTTAAATAATGAATAAAGCTTAATACGCAATTAAATTTAATGGCCATTACGAATGCACCACTCACACACGCACAACCACAAAAAACACACACCCACACGCAGTTAAACATGCGCAAATACTTTAAGCTCGTGTCGCGCCTAAAAGTAGGCAACATTTTTTTTTTGGATTTTATTTAAACAAACTGACAAATGGACTCAAGTGGTCATAAAAACTCAACCATTTGGTCAATATTTTAAAATTAACACGTAGACACACTCACACACACACTCGGCGTGTAGACTATTTTTGTGTGGCGCGTCCTCACACACCTTGGATGTGCACATTTGTGTATTGCTGTGTATGCTGAAAATCGATAGCTGCCTCAGCTCCCACCTGATCCGATACTATTTATAGACCAACTAGCAGCAAAAACAGCCAACAGCCAAGAGTAGGGTTGAGCCTTGCGACTCGCCTCGCTCTTGACCACAGTTGAGTCAATTTTTAGCACATTTCTCATTTATTCTAGAACAACAATTAAAGCAGCTTTTGCATTTAATTGTGCAAAATCCATCAGGCAAATGGCTGAGACAGTGGAACGAAAACTGGTCTGGTTTAATGAATTGATGAGTTTCGCCCGCTTGATTAATCGATGGGTCCAAATGCATTTGCGTGCGCAGCAAGGTAGATTATGTATTCTGACAAGTAGCTTGCACCTGATCACAATAAAAAACATATTTATATATACTATATGTATGTTCCTCAAAGCGTTTAAAGTATCTCTGAGAACTTGCTGACAACTTGGCCAAGTTATAGGGCTCATGCCATTCTACGGTGCTTCAATCGCTTGTCAGTCAAAAACTGCAACTTGAATAAATAACTTTGCTATGACTTAAACGCCACTTGAGTGTGTGTCTGTGTGTTGTTGTATATTTAAGAACTTGGCTAAAACTTGAGAAACAATGAGCTGAGCCCAAACCAAACTCGCTCACAAATTTTAGCCAACTTTTCACAGTCATGCGCCGCCCAAGCCAAGGGTAACTTTTACCAGCTCCACAATTTTGGTGCTTTAGTGTATCGCATATACTTGAGGCTCCCTCTCTCGTTATCCTTTTCTCTCCTTTATGGAGAAGCCAAAACGCGTTTTCAGCAAGAACTTGCTCTGTCGAATTGGCCATTTTCATGAGGCAAATTACTTATGAGCAAGTTTCGGTTTGAACAAGCGTCCATCTGTGCTGGCCACGTATCTGAAGCTGGTGCTCCACGGGCGTCTCATCGCTTTTATGGGGCTGTCAACATAACAAAGCAGCCTCACATTCGCCAACACCGCCTCGCCGGCCATACAAATGGCTTCATTTGTGCAAACTCTCGGCCATTTGCATGCGTGGCAAACAGTGTACAAATTTTTTTGATTGCTCCTTGACAGTGGGCAGACAAATGTTAGCAGCTTTCTGCCAAATCTATCGCTGTCTCTTTCTATATTTTGGTGTGGTGTCTCTGTCTGTCTGCACGTAGTTTGTTTGTTTGCTCGTAAACATTTCGCTGGCCTTGGCTTCATAAAAATAGTTGTAAATTCCAGGCAAGCTGCATAAATTGCACGCCTCGTCCTGGCCACGCCCACTGATTTGTGGGCTGCGGCGGCAAAGCTCGTGGAACTTAAAGAACTTGAAGAACTTCACACATCGTTTGCCCGAGTCGAGCACTAAAAAGTGACGCAACTTTTGCGCACATTGTCAACAGTCGTAAATTTCTCGCTCTTGGCTCAACTGGATTATCGTCGGAGCATTTCGCATTTCGTCCTTACACACAATGTAACGGCATTCCATTGCCTCAACATTTCCTCAATTGCTGCGGGGCATTTCGCTTGGTCAACAAGTAAATCAGCTTTTTAAGCACTCCTCCGACAACTTCGTATGCAAATTGATTCCAAAGTCCAATGTTTGAAAATGACAGACATACATATGTTTATACTCGTATATTCTGCCTGTTTCCGCACTTTACAGTTCTCTTTCAATTTCAATAAAGTTTTTCCTCGCATCTATTTTGCTCAGTTGGCTTTTTATTTGAACTTTGGCTTAGTCTTCACTTGCAGCACTAAGTTAACTACTGCGGAAAATACAAGTCTTAAACTTGGAAGATTAACACTTAGTCAATCTTTCTATATAGAACTATCATAAGCTCTGATCTACTACAATTATATTTTCAGATCATATAAGAAAGGTGGCCTTCAAGTTTTTTAAAATTTAAATAATATATATTTCAGGCTTGCGAACTTGAAACTTTGAACTTGAAAGTCTTTTAATTAAATTCAATTAATGTTTTTCAATCTAAGCAGTTTTGACACTTGCACGAATGTCTTATGCCTAATGAAATTATGGCATATTTGACAAGTTTAATTTGCGGAATGAATGTGCCGGTCACTACAAGCTACAAACTGCAAACTACAAGATACAAACTGCAAACTACAAACTACAAACTACAAACTGCAAACTGCAAACTGCAAGCGGCAAACTGATGAGTCAGTCTGCGTGCCGAATGTGAATAAATTTGCCTGTGTGGAACTGGCACATTCCCAACTGTTGCTGCAGTGGCGACTGGTGTTGTTATTGGTGTTGTTGCTGGTCAGAGGCAATCGTGTTGTGTAATGTCATTTATGATTCAGATTGTTGTAGCGCCATCTGCTGGCAGCATTTGGCAGCTGTTGGCAAAACCATGCTTCAAGCTGACCCCAAAGTTCTTGGCTGCCTTACAACATTTCATTTAACTCTGCCAACGCATGTGTACAACAAATTAAATTACAAAGCTGTGCAAATGTGCGTTAAAGCATCCACACATAGCAAATAGAGATGTGGCATGGAGAAAAGAGAGGGAGCTACATACACACACACACACACACAAACACACACATAGACATGCTTAGCTAAAATTAAAATCATATGCATGAAATGAGCGCGAAATTGAAACGGAATGAAATAAATAAGCAAAAGCAAAAGCAACAGCAACAACAACAACAACAACAACAACAACATCAACAGAAAAAAGCAGCAGCAACAACAAATTCTTGCCTTGGTTGCCTTTGCTTTCAGTTACATTCGAGTTTTGCGCTCGTCATTGCCACTTTGCCACATGGCAGGCAATTACATGCCCCTCGCGTCATCCCTCCGAAGGACGCAACTTCCACAGCATTTTCATTTCCTTTCGTTGCTGCCTAAAGATTGTGCTCAACATTGTGACACAATGAAAGCGCGAAGAATGCTTTAAAGAGCTTTCCCATTTCACAGAAACACTTTTACTGCGCTAAGCGGATGCCCAAGTTCAACTTCAATGCCTTTACAAAAAGCAACTGAAGATCATATCATTAAACTGCCTCAGACATTTGTACGGCCTGTTTCTGTTCTGCATATGTGTGTGTGCGTGTGTCTGTGTGTCCCATTTACATGTGCTTATCACATTTTAAGCTGATTTCGAACCATACTTAAACTGCCCTTGAACTTGAATATGTATTCGATAAAAGAATCAAATACTCGTGTGGACAAATGACAGCTCTAAATTCGACTTTTTGGCCATTTGTTGGGCATTTGTTAAAGCTAGAACATTTATTTGAGTGCTGTAAGAATGCAGCTTATATATAAATTATATTATCACATTTATATATGTATATTTGATATGAAAAATAGATGTTTAAGCCAAGTTAACCAAAACGAAGTCTTTGCAAAATCACTTTTCATTCGAAAGCAAATTTATTTGTGCCAGTTTAAGAGATATTTTCTGCAGGGTATTACCTTTTCATGACGCTTTGGCGTGGCTATCAAAAAGCTAAAAACAATGCGCATTAGATGCTTGCGTGACGCCCACTTGGACATGGTTTACGCTTGACATGCTAGAGATTGTCTGAAGGAGCCGTTGGCAGGACCTGGCTTCAAATGCGTTGCACGTTTTTTTGTTTAAAGCTTTTGTTGGCGCGCCACGCGAGACGCGAGGCAAGCATCGGAAATATGCGTGCCACACGCGGCGGATGTGCCACAAGTTTCTGCTGATGGCCATTGTCAGCTGTTCAGCACTGGCTGTCATCCTGTGTCGCAGTCCTTGGCAATTATTATGCCCGCCTCCCACGCGCTTCGAGCTGCCTCAGTTTGCCACTCAAATCCCATAGCTGGGCGCCTATTTGTATGCAATTAATTTTGCTCACCGAAAGCAAAGACTTTAAGCAAATCAACTAAATTGCCAGCATAATAACACTGTCCAAGAACCCCCCCCCCCCCCCCCCCTTTCTCCCACTCGACGCCTGCCATTTGTAGCTGCTTTGGTCCTGCGGCGCACTGACCCTAAAATGGGCAGCGCCTGTCGACGCCCTAATGAAAATTGATGTTATATGATTTACACTTTCATTTTGTTTTGTTGACTTTGGACCAGAAACAAACGAATACACACACACACACACACACACAAAAGCGAGACGCACAAGAAAAAACATTAATTGCATTTGCTGGGGGCGAAGGCACATTAGAGCAAGCCAAGGATATGCTCACAGTCCTTGCATTTTTATCAAAATTAATACCAAATTCTATTCAGCTGCCGGCTGGAAAGCCATTAAGCCAGTAGCCGAAACCAGCTATTAAAAAATTAAGTACACGCAACGTTGGCTCCAGCGCCAGTAAGATGTGCTCCTATATATATATATATATATATATATATATATATATATATATATATATGTGTGTGCATGTCAGTTAATGTCAGAAATATTTAAATTTATTATCATACAAATTTACATTCGCATTAGGCACTTGAAGTTCCTAATTGAAGTACTTCGGGGTGAAACAAGGTGCGTTTTCACATTTTGCCCTGTGGGCAGCAAAGTGTGCAAACTGCGTAAGGTCTGGGAACGCCAGCTGGCCATTGCTGGCAACTTGAGCGTGTCGAGTGTTTGTTAAATTCACTTTAAACAGACAATCTAAATCAATTTTTTGCGTTTACCAATTTCATTAACTGTTGCTCTTTACTCCGTTCGAAAAGACAAAGCTACTTACAAACAATCGAGAAGTCCTCAATTCTCACAATTGCCTCGAACCTGATCACATTTCTAGTCAAGCTTACCTGAAAGAAAGAGAAAGGCAGAAAGAAACAAAGAATGTTAGATGATAATATTGCGGGAAAAGGTAATTTTTTTTTTGTGCTTGCTAATGGGCACTTAAATAATTCGGAATGGAGTTTTTCAATGCGACTAATTGCCAAGTTGATTTATCTTCTTTTTTTTATGTTTTGGTATGCATACATTTTTCAGTTACATTGGCAAGCAGCCATTAACAGGTGCTGGCTTGTGTGTTAAGGGCGAATTTAACATAGCTGCGGTCAGTCAGAGGGCTATTAACTGTCAGTGGCAGTTACAGGTGAGGCAGGTCAGGAACAAACAATAGAAACGCTGCTTGCGGTTAGGAGTTAGCCACAGAAATATACAGAGACTCACGACAAACGCACAGCAAACAGACAGCTCGAAGCTCAACTGCCTGCCTGCTCGGACCGAAAGTGGGCAGGAGGATGGGTGGGAGGGAGGGTGGTAGCAGCTGACATGCGGTTGACCTTACCCTCGGGCTGTATGGCATTTGCCATGTTGCTTTTTGTGTATTAATTATTTATGTAACGCGCACCGCGGCGTATACGTAATATTACTATAATGCTTCCGAGCGAGAGCTCTGCGCACAGCGGAAGTGGCACAAATACTTTTGCTGATTAAGCCATGCGGCAAAAACTCATCACAGGCCAAAACTCTGACAGGCACAGACAGGCAGACAGACAGGCAGACAGACAGGCAAACAGGCGCACCCGCACTCTAATACCAAGATGGGCACTCACTACACTCGCATTCGTATTCGCATTCGCATTCGCATTCGTATTCACATTCATATTCAACTGAAATCCCTGAGAAAAGTGTCAAAAAGCCCTCGGGCTGGCTCTAGCCGTCAAAAAGAGAAGCTCAAAGGCATAAAGAAGCTGCTCGCAAACTGCAAGCGGCATTAAAAAATTTTATTTCGAAATACGTTTTACAATTCCGTTCACAAAGAACTAGTACAGCATTGAGGATAAAGACAAAAGAAAAAAACGGTGCCAAGCAAAATTGGTGTCAGGCTTAAAACGAAAGTTTTTCAAAATAACTTTACATTCAGGTAAAAAATTTGACGACATTAGTAGAAAGGTAGAAAACATAATTGACTCGCCTAAATCTTCATAGTTGCATTCAAATGCCAAAGAAAGTAGGAAACCAGCTTGAGCGGAAAAGTCTTTTATGTAACTTTAACAAACGCTTGCATTACAAATACTTGAATGTCGCAAAGAATATGATGTTTAATGCAGAAAGCAGAGATTAATTCATTCATAAAGGAAAGCCTCAAACTTAAGTTATATTTTTAGTTGAGAGCAAAGTGTAAATTAAAGTAAAGAGAAGAGCCAGTTTATTAATCACATGGCCTAAAATAAAAGGTCTTTATGGTGCCACCGTAACACCCCCATTACATACACATAGAAAAAATCATTATACCCTTGTTTGCCCATTCGTTTAATTTTTGGTTGCGGGGTAAACGAACATCAAAGTCCACAGACCCAACTTTGGGGTCATGTTTTCTGTTTAAATAGCTGCTTGTCAGAATTTTTAAAAATAAAATAAACTTCATTTGCATATGGTGTTTATAAGCTATGCATTTCTAAAACAAGCCCACACATTTATTTGCCTTTTTCCCTCTATCTTTATGAATTTGCGCCTAATTTTTTCTTTACGTCTTCAGTCGATTTTTGGGTTATCCTTGTAGAATAAGGCGCCACTTGCGGCGGTGTTTGCTGATCAGCTTGGCACGTTTCGACAACTTCATTTGCGTCGTCACGTCTTGGCGGAAAACCACAGCCAGAGCCACAGTAAGAAGCAGCCAGCCACAGTCTTAACCAAAAGGCAAAAGCCCATCAGCTGCCAGACCCCAACAAAGTCACCCTGGACCAAGACCTGCCCTCCCCCTCCCCCTCTCCCTTCCTATTGCTGTTAATTCAACTTCAGGCAGGGACTGTTCATTGAATTAACTAAATGAAATTTGAACGTGTCGAACAGACAGAATGCCAAACGGACTTAAACGGAAACTGTTGAAAGCTGCTTATGAAAATCAACTGGCAGCTAACTCTAACCCCAAAACAAGTCTCCACCCAACTTTATCCTCCCCCTTGAACGCCCACAGCTGTTGATTAGCTTCTCAATTCGCGTACGCGGTCCGATTACATTTAATTACAGCGCAAACAATTTTAAACGTCAATTTATGACAATTGGCTGGTACATATACATGCATATATATATATATATGTATATCTATTGAAAATCAATCAAGGGGGCGAGCGGGTTGAATGTAAATGATATTTACTGAGCTTTACATGACCGTAAGTCAATTAAAATGCTTAAAGGTTGCCAATTGAACTGAGATATATGTATATAAAATTGAATAGAATACTTACATTCTTCCTTTGTATTCTATTTAACTTGTTCTTTAATGTTTTAAAACTATAATATAATTAGAGTTAGTTGAGAGACAAACACCTATTGTGTCGGTTGCAGCCCCAAAAGATTTGCGTTACAAACCTAATAAGCCATTATCAACACACACACACACACACACACACACATACGCATACACTAACAGACAATGCAGGGCTTTATGCCATGTTTTGCATTATAATTTGATTTCATGTTTTTCACATAGTGAAAGCTGTTGGTGCATTTGTGTGGAAATTTGCGGCGCACAATAGAAAACTTTGCAGCTGGTTTACGTTAGTTTGCCCCGGGCGAGATTAAAGCGCCGGCTGCATTTAGCTGATAAAGTATTTATCACAGTTGAGTTATGCAGCGATTAAATACGCATTATTATCGTTAAACTAATGAAAGTCAAATAAAATGGCTAATTGCGGCTAACTGCAAACTTTTGCAAAAAAAAAAATAGGAACAAAAACAGCGAGAATAAATAAAGATTGCAAATACTAAAACAGAAACTCTTTCAACTTTCACTTTCAGCCAGCTGGCCAAGGTCAAGGGACGACGTGACGTATGCGCAATATTGGGCAGAGGTGTTTACTTTTACACAACAAATATAATAAAATAAGAAAAAATATGAAGATGTTTACCAACGAGGCCGTGCTTAACTTTTTCCAAGCCTTTTTATGTAACCCTGAGTTTATAACTTGTAGTTGGACTTGAAAGTTTCGCTTTAGCCGAGAAAAACTTCGATTCAAGAAAGCAGATAAGTATAAAAATAGATATAAATATATTCTCTAAGGCATTCAACGCCGAGTAAATACCCATTGTATGTAGGCTGAAAAGCATAACTTGAATCGAGAAGAACACTTTTAATATGAATACATTTGTCGTACAGAGTATCTGCCAAACAGGAGCGCTCGCCTTGGCTAGTTAGTAACTTATATTATTTGGCATTGTGACGTCATGCCAATAACATTACCAATAACAATAACAACATTAACCGCAATGTAAATGAAAAACTTTTTGTGTATATTAGTTTGCCGCTTCCTGTCATAAAAATTGCGGCTTGTCATGCGATTTCTTAGCCGATGACGTTGATGGCGACGATGACGATGACGACGCCGACGGCGACGGCGACGGCGACGCTGATGGTAACGGTGACGTTAACGGCATTGAATCAAAAGTTGCCCCAAAGCTGCTTAAAGTTGAAACCCTTTTAGCCCCGTCCCCGCCCCGTCCCCGCCACGTCCCCAGCCAAACATAGTCCGCAAACTGAAGTCTGAAAGCAAAATCAAGAAAATATCAAAAAAAAAAAAAAACCGAAACTCTCTGTAAACTGGGCCTGAACCCTTTGCATAAGCCGTTAGCCAACTTATGAGTATATTCACTTTACATTCACTTTCATTTCAATTAAAAGCTGGCGCACACATACATTCATTGAAGTCCTTTTTGAGGGGCGCTCCTTTCATTGAAAATGAGGTAAAACTTTATACTTATACGTATGAGAAAACTTTCTGGCAACTGGCAATAAATTGCTTCTATTTCGCCCACTCTTTCTCACTCTCTTTCACTCTCTCTCTGTTCTTGTTTCATAATTTAGAGCTTGTTAAGGAGCACACATACACACACGTATACAAACACATCCATACTTTTATACCGTCACACTCCACATATTGATATCAATACTTTCGCAAGTAAATTTAGCCAAGTTTTTAGAGCCTGTTGGGAATTTTCCATTTTCCATTTGTGAGTGGAGTTTTTGCGGCATTTGCGAATCGCAGAATCGACTGGTTGAATTTAATCTGTGGCTTTTCTTAACTTAATTCCTCTTTCAAATTACTCCCGGGGCATTTTCATTTTTCATTTCAATTTAATTATATTGTGAGGTTTTTTTTTTTTTGTCGTGCTGCTTCAGTTTCAGTCTTTGTTACTATACTTTCTTGTATATGTTATGCTTATATTTCAGTTTTATTCATTTCATTATTTCAAGCATTTTCCATTTACCATTTTCATTTTCATTTCTGTTGCTGGTGGTGCTGTTTCTGTTTCGGTTGCTTGGCAAAAATTGTTTTCAATGCTGTCAGCGCCACGCGCACTCAAGCCCGTGCCCCGTGCCCCGTGCCCCGGACCCCGCCACTGCCCGGCCGTGTCATCCGCTGGCTCCTAACGCATCCTGCGGCATATCCTTTTAATTGAAATACACTCAACAGCCCCAGAGGGCCACCTATTTCTGCCGAGCTACCAAACAGTCGAGCAGCCGAGCAGTCGACTGCCGCTGACTTTATATAGAAATAATAACAATAACAATTTAAATTAAGTGCAACAAAGCGACAGCAAAATTTGAGTAAGTAATCGTTTTTAATTTAACAACTACGTGTCGACACATTTCTAAAGCCCCCCCCACCCCCGACAACAACCCCCCCCCCCCCCCCCCCCCTCCCCCATAATCTCAATCCCAATCCCCTGGTTCCCCCCACTCTTATGGCAAAACATGCAAAAGTCATTTTGGTAACTGTGTTTCTGAGTGTGTGTGTGTGTGAAAAAAAAAAATATAAAATGCTGTTTTTTTGTTTTGTGTTAAATCAGCGAGCGAGCTGCAAAACAATCAAAGGTAAAAATACTCAACTCAGCAGTGATTAACGAAAAGATACTCTGTAGTCAGATTTGAATATATTTAATGCATACATTTGAATATGTAGATTATGTTGTTAAATAGTATATGCAGACAATAACAGAAAAGAGTCGGCATTTATTTTTATCCAAAGCTACAGTTAAAAAAAGCCTAATCAACACCAACAAAAAATAACGCATACGCCCCGTGGTACCAAATAATAAATTCAATGTTTACAAAAGTGAATTCTGCATTGTCACAATTAAATGACACTCATTTATATGCGTTTTATTGCCACAATGTGTACAAAAACAAACAGTGCACCATATATTTCCAAAACAACTAAAATGGCAGCTTAATGATTCAGTTTAATGCTTTCTGCGATACGTGTCAGCTGTCTTTGATTGCTTTTAACCATTCGCGGATTAAACAATTTTTATCAAAGTTTTTAGTATATGGCAAAAGATTTAATGTAAAATATATCTGATTTTTATCGATATTTCTAACTATAATCAGTAGCTTATTTAGTATACATAAGTTTTGTTTTTGCTTCCAAATTAAAGCAATTTGAAATGTTTATAAAATTAAATTTAAAATGGCCACATTTGATCAATAGAAAAGCTGCCTAAAAAACGAGACAAAATCTGTGTGTGTGTGTGTGTGTGTGTGTATCATATATGATTATGTGTATGTATATGTTATATGGTTATGGCTTATGGTTATTTCTTCTCACTTAATTTATTGTAAAATGTTAAATTTCACGAAGCGGAAATGTTTATTAGAGCGGAAATTGTTATTTTTAGTGTTAGCAGCGATTTGTTGTTCTTCTTCTTTATGGTTGCTGCCCGTGTTGGTCCTGTTATTGTTGTTGTTGTTGTTGTTGTTGTTGTTGTTGTTGTTGTTGTTGCTGTTGCTGTTGCTGTTGTTCAAACATGGCCGAGAAGCAACAACAGCGAAAACTTTGGCACTGGCCAAACCCAGCGCCTGGTTAAAGAACACACGAAACGACGGAACGATGGCAGCTTTGTTTGCTGCCTACAATTAGTTTATTAATATTAAATTTTGCCTAATACAGCGAGCCGGGCCGACGCTCCGTCGTATGGTTAACTTATTATGCAGACTGCCAGCCCAGCCCAGCCCAGCCACAAGCCCCGCCCCGTTTGCCGCCTTTCAGCCCGAACAGGCTGCTGTTAATTAGTCAGTGTTGCCATATCGTCGCCGCAGTCAGTAATTAAAAATACAAAATTGAAATACTTTTAAAAGCCGGCCGCGGCCTCCACCAGTTGCCTGTTGCCTGCCACATGCCCCATGCCCCATGCCCCATGCCCCATGCCACGTGCCGCATGCCGCATGCCGCCAGCTTGGCGTCTTAGGCAGGGGCCGCTTAAGGTTTCATCGGTCTGATGAAAGGATTTCGCGCAGCCAACAAAGCGAAAATATATTCAACAAATGCAAAGCTGACTTTAAATGGAATATTTTTTGGTGCAAGCCCGGCTAAAGGGATAATTTGCGCTTAGACTGCAAACTTTTGCTTTAAGCAACTGAATACCTGTATTTGTATTGTATACAGAAAGGTTTCCCTTTAGGCTTTCTTATTTTATTAGCAACAAATGACTTTTATACATAATTCTCATATGGGAATTCCATTTTGCGCAGTTTATTCAACTATTTAAAGGGGAAATCAACTTAAATTTCCTTTTCATGCTGTCCCCGTTTGCCACAAACCAGTCGACATTTTTAATAAAAATGGCAGCTGCGACCAACAGTTGGCAGCCGAGTCCTTCACGCTGCGTCCTTGGACACCTCGGCGCAATAATGAAGTGGCAAACAAATGGTCCTGCCGACTGTCTCCGGCATGGCCAGGACAAAGGACCGCAGCTTCCTGGCAAATGCTGCGCTAACAAATGCGACTGCTTATTTCGTCATTTGTTAAAGCCAACTCTTCCAGCCATCAGCAGCTGGCCAGGTGAGTCCCAACAGGAATTACCATGACCATATACATACATATGTACATTTCTCTCACTGCTGTGAACTATTTAACTTATCACTGTAAAAAGTTGTATTATTTATGACCAGCCTTATTTGCAGCTAAACAGTCACAGCAAAGCTATAATTAAATAGCTAACCCTATTTACAAATTCCATTTGTACTTGAGTAGTGCGCTTTTCAATGAAAAGAGCAGACTTTATGCAATGAGTTTCGTCTTATCAGATGAAGGGGTAAACACCTGCAGAGCGCACAGAAAATTCAAATGAAAAATACCAACCCTCAAGATGAAATAAAGGGTAAAAAAAGTTTAAGTTTGAGTTAAGTTTTTAAAATAATTAAAAGTTGCTCTTCATAAAATTTTCTTTTTACAGCTGTTGATTAAATTACTGCTAGCTTGTAAAAATATACAAAAAGCTTTCGATTAGTTGCGGGCTTTAATTGTGTTTTTGCTTGGCTGACGTCATCGCGATTAATAAGTTAAGAGTTTACAGTTGGGGCTGCTTATCGAAGCGACAATTTGCATAAATCAGTGCCACCTGCTACCTGCTAGCTGCTAGCTGCTACCTGCCTCAAAATGGCCGCAGCTAATGGCCGACGTCTTTCAGCTGCACTTAATGTATTCACTATTTTTCACTTGCATACACTTTTATTCACTTTCATTCACTTCCTTAGTTTCTATTCACTCTTATTCACTCCGCTTGCCAGCTGCAGCGAACAGCTCGCGAATAACAACAAAAACAAAAAGACGTCCAGTGGCCAAGCAATTAATGGCCAAAGCGTTTAATCATCAATTGCAATTCTGCAAACGCAGAACTAACCGAAAGCCAAGCAAACAAACAACCAATGGCAACAAGCATGGGGGGGGGGGGGGGGGGGGGTGTTGTTGTGGGGTGCAAATAGACAACGCGCCAAGTGTTCGGTCATAAAAAATGGCATGCAAATACATTAAGCACACGGCCAACAACAGCAGCAACAACTACAACAAGAACTTTGCGCGCACAGTGGTTTAAATCGAATGATGATTGTTCTTAAAGGTGTGTCAGAAAAAACCGTTTCATATGTGAAGTCAACACTAACGGTCTACAATTATTTTAAAAGCTGTTTTTCAAACAACAAGAGAACATCAACTTTATGTCAGTTAAATTAAAGATTGATGATAATAAGAGATAAGTGTTATTCAAGCAGCAGATTGTAATTATCACTAGACTAGCTCTAATTTTTATTATTGTTACAAAAGGACTTAGGGAGTCTCCTAATTGTGAAACCCAAATTCATGTTTGTACATATATCTTAATAAATATGAATTTGACATACTTTTAAATATACTTTTTACTATCAGTGAACTTTTTAAATGCATATATCTTAATCTAAGCCAATGCCGAAGAATATTTCTATTCTTAATGCTCTTTTTTTCCACTGAGCCCCAGTACATGTAGACTGTATATGACAAAATTAGTCTGACACTATTTGATACCGGTCTCCAGCTGGGAAATCGGACAGTGTACGCTGCAATTATATAGCTCATTTATCCTGTTGGTTTATTTGAAAATCCTTTGCTTTAACTGCCGATTAGGCGCCCACTGTGCGAGGGGGGGGGGGGGTGGGTGTGTATGAATGACAACAGATACCAATGAAATTGAGCGCCCAACTATTTTATCCGAAAATAAACCCTTGCCCCACTGCGCCCACTTTGCTGGTATGGGCGTGGTCGTAGGGCGGGTGGCGGCATGCTGGCAAATCCGTATATAAACAACAAAGGAAGCAGCGACAACAACAACAACAACAGCAATAAGAACAAAGGCAGGCGACGCTAGCTGTAAAAGTTAAGGAAAATATTTACAAATGAATTAACGTAATGAAAATAAACTAGCGCACAGATACACGACGACGATGACTACGCTGATGATGATAATGATGATGATGATGATGATGATGATGACGATGGCACTGATAATGATCATATCATTGTTTTTGGTTTTTATGCTATATTTTTTTTTGTTGCTGTTGTTTTTTGCTGTCATCGTTTGATAATAATGAAGTTTGCCGATGACGCAGTGGCCGCCCCAGATCCATAAATGATAAATGCGTAGTACAAAAACATTTGGCTGCACAACAATTGTGTGTATGTGTGTGTGTGTGTGTGTGAACATGTTCCCCTGTCTGATAAGATACGGCAAGTGCAGCAACTCCGTCCAGAGATCAACATGGGCGCCATTTGAAGGTGTGTCCGTTGACCTTGGCCCACAAACAATACAATAAAACAGAAAATAAATATGAAATGCCGAAATCCAAATGAAACGAAATAAAAACAGACATCTGGCAAAAGGTTCTGAATCGAACTATTTGACAGACAGATAAAGAGAGACGATCCATCACGTTGTGAACTTCGAGCTGCCAGTTATTAAAATATAATATATGATAAAGCCAAAAAAAAAAAAAGGATGGGGCTGTTAACGGATTAAACAAAGCTTTCTGCTGGGAACTTCATATCAAACTCATCAAGAGAATTGAGAATTTAAGAACTTAACTTAATCCTTTCTTATGTTATGTTATGTGTCCTTTGGTCAAACATCGATAATCCTTTAAATTCATTTGCAGCTGTTTTTTCTAATTGCAGCTGTCGCGTGATTGAGTGCTCCATATGCCAAGCACTTCACATGGGACATGGGCAAAGACCCTTTTAATTGGATTCCTTTTGGTGGAGACTGCAATTTGCATTTTCCGATGCGTTATCAATAGAAAACCAAGCGTATAATTTACTCTTGGCTCGGATTAGAGCACATAATCTCAATTAAATCAATTGCATACACACACACACACACACACAGATAGAGGAACGACAGTCACTTTCACAGTCACAGTCACTTTACAATCACATTCACAGTCACAGTCACAGTCACATTCATACACTCATTAAAACTGCAAATTGAAGCATTCATGGCAGGTTTGTCAGCTGAGAATCAACGATTTGGCAATGGAAAACCCAAAATGAGAATGTTGTTCAATTCACAGTTTGGCACAAAACTGAAACCCTACAAATGATAAGTGGAAAGTGTGTGGCACAACTATTAGGAAAAATCGATTGAAAGCTGCTGTTTTTGGCAGTTTGACTATTGAAAAGTGTTTGACAACATTTGCTTAAGTACTAAACAAAATAGTGAATATAGCATATTCAGAGGTGTACTTTGAATAGAGTATAGCAGAGTCGGTTGCATGCTGCAAAAAGTCAACATGAACATTTGAAATACCTATTCAAATTTTCCCATTTTACTCAGCCAGTAAGGAAACTATTTAAATACTTTACTCTGGGCAAACAGGCAGCGTTCTATTCATGAAGCAGTCATTTTTTTTCTGATTCGGTCTTTGACGATTTAACAGCTCCCCAGTTGGCAATAAACGAAATTTTAATGCAACTTAAGTAGCCCAAGCCCGAATGGGGCGCGTGGCCGCCAAACAACGCAGGTTCGGCTCGAATTAGACTTTGGGATACTATACGATAAGCCTTTGAAGCAGTTGTAGCCAAAGATTATTTGTTTTGGGGCGGACAAATAGACAGAGAGACCAACAGACAGTCGGATGGGTGTAAGGACGAAGGAGCGGATGCGTTGTTTGCTCTGTGCCGCAGCTCAGTCCCTTGGAGCGGCATTTGAGTGCGCGTTCTGGCACTCAAAAGGAATTTTCTATCAGCTTGCGGCATGTGGCATCGTCTTTGTTCTATGCCCGCAAACAATCGATATGGCAATATACGTATATATTGAGGATATACACATATACATGTAGGTGTGTGTGTGTGTGTGTGTGTGTTGACGAGTTGCGCATTTAAAATTACAACAACACACTACTAAAAATGGCATCGCCAAATAAAAACACTATCCCTCGTCTAGAATTCATTTATGCAAGCTAATAAGCCCACTAAGACTCCAAGACCCAACATGCCGCATTCCAAAGTAGCCAATTAGGCAACATCGAGGGTATCTGGTGTCCAAGGGAAGTCGCTGAAGATTATACGCCTCCAAGAGTATCACATGTCCCCCATGGGGACCACTGTGAGCTGACTACTTACAATGCTTTTGAACCCACAAATGTTTTGTCAAGAGACAATAGATGTGGATGTTGTCCACCTAATCCCCTACCAATAATACTACTATGAAAGCAGAGACGAAAAAAAAACTGGTTTTTAATAAACTATTCACGTTTAAGGATATTTTTACTTAGCTCTTCAACTGCAAGTTTTACGATTGCTTCACAAGCTTTTATTATTTGTATTCGTCTTTTGTAAGCTGAAGTCAAAGAGTGAAAACGTAAAGTCGATAATTGCATAGAAAGCAACAACATTGCTCTTTAAAAAAGGAAAGGTATCTTGTAAAACACTATATATAATATAATATATAATATATAATCAGCTAAGAGTTCTTAAATATTGTCACGTAAAGTGAATGCCAAGTTTCCAACTTAGTTGAGGCTTTAACTATTCCGCTTGCCGTAAGCTCCACAAAGAGAATGCACTTACGACTCATTAGCTGGCCTTTAAGGGCAACTGCTCCCAATGCCACGCCCACACTCAGTGCTGCTCCAATTACGGCTGCCGTTCCACAAGCAGGACATGCAGGACATGCAGGACATGCATGCGTTGCAGGTGCAATCAACAAGTGTTTTCATTGCAATTAGCGATGTTTCACAGCTGCTTCATTATGCCCACGGTTGGCCCACTTTTTGGGTGGCCACGTTAAGACACGATGTCTCTGACGCACAGCAGCTCCTGCAGATCCCAACTGTACTTGACTGACTGACTGACTGACTGACTGACTGACTGAGTGAGTGAGTGACGGATGCAACGACTTGGTTGTCACTTTGTATAGAAGTTTACTAGCGTGTGCTTTTTTTACGCCAAAGACGGAAATTGTCACTGCACAATATCCGTTGATTTGTGCGCATGAAAATGAAATCCATTGACATGAAATGACAGCAGCAACAACCAACCCAACCCAACCCAACAACAACAACAACAACAACAACAACAAGCGACGACGACAACGATGAACGGAGACTAGCAAATTATGCAGGCAACGACATCAGCGCCTGGACGTCATCAGCGTCGTGGAAGAGTGAAAGAGTGAAAGAGTGGAAACTTGGAAAAATGGCACTGTCGTCAGCATTGAACTTGGAGGTGGGCGACAACGTAACGCCGGAAATGGCTTGCACGGTTTGGGCCATGGCCGAAACGGGCGGCGGGACAGCAACTATGCCCGCCCGGTATTCGTATCGCATGACCAATTAGCTGGCCGGAAAATGCAAAACTTGGCTCAAGTATTTGACGATCTGACCCCAAGTAAATCAACCCTTTTTTTTTATTTTTAAAAGGTGCGCGGAGGAAGGGGGTTTGGCCAAACCAAACATCAGTTAAGCCCCAACGCTGGCAACGGGTCCCCTCAATATTTACTTTCAATTCCCCAAACAGCGGCGCAACATTTGCCAATTCAACACACACACAAACACACACACACACATACTACACACATATATGCATATATACACGGTGGAAAACCTTTTGCGGTTTGCTTGCCATTAACATAAAGAACGGCAGAGAAACTATGCTGACGCTGGTTGAGTGAAGATTTCAGAGGGAGCGAGGAGAGACGAACAAATAATGGCCAGCATAAAGTAAATAAATAAATAAATAAATATAAATAATAAAATGCCCAAATTGAAACGAGGACGCGGCAAGTAAAAGCCGCCTTGGCAGCCAAATGCTTGTTGCTATTTTCCTCCGTTTGGCATTCGGGGCCGCCATTGGGGACCCAGTGCCAGGTGGATAAGCAAAAGGCGAAATGGAAAGCAACAGCAACAGAGGAGACGACAATGTAGCCACCATCGTCAATACGTGCGTCACGGCGACACTCCGACAGCCAAACAGTTAGTCAGTCAGTCAATCAGTCGACTTGTCACTTTTTCTTAAGGGAATGTCAATGTGAATACCCTTAACGAAAGTTTGGGGCATTATAAATATTTGATGACCTTGCCAGACAACAAGCAATAACATGAATATCCATACAAGCAACAACTATCGATAGCTACGCAATGGAAATTATCGGCACTAGCAGCTTTTGTGCGTTGTGCAACACTGATTTAACTGTGGAAAAGAATTTAGCAACTAATCTGTGAGTTTACATATAAAAGAAGTGCTTTTAATAAACATCATGGTGTATTAATCAATTTTTAGTTGTTAAATTTATTTAAATCTTAATATTTTCTTATTCTCCTCAAGATAGATCTTAAATAAATAAAATAAGTAAAGAAATATTTTTGTATATTTAATTTAGATATACTTTAACCATTCTCGGAAAATTTTTCATTTCTATACAATTTGTTGGGCAATTCGTAAGCGCATAGAAAGTTCGCCAAAGAGAGAAAGTTTTTCTTTGCAGAATTGTTTCCTTTTTGGGGGCCACACTTTGGCTTTCAATGCCTTTGGGGACATGACAGAAGAGGCAGCTGGTGGCAAAGAGAGGGAGGTGGAAGGGGGGGGGGGCAACGAGGGGGCAGCGACACGTCGCGCAGACAAAACTCATAAAGTATATTAACAAAATGTTCGATTGCACTTTGGCTTGAGTTTTTGGCCATGCTCCTTTTCGCTACTTTCGGGCCGTGTCCCGATGTGTCTACATTCCCACAATGGAGTCGCCGCCCCAGCCACCTGTCCGACCTTGCATGACAAGCGGGTATCAATGTGCCCGTATCTATGTCTGGGCCGTTTACCCCTCAGCACAATATAAAAAAGAAGTAGAATATAAGTAAAAAGGTCGTCGCGAGTTTCTCGTTAAAATTTTAAGCGTTCCGATGCCTGAACATAGAATAGACTAGTAGTAGTACATATGTATATTCGGTCACCATATCTTATCACATAAGGACGAGCACACGATTAAATAAGGGTCCTTTTTGCTTTTTAATATTTATTAAATGCAGAATCTCTCTCGAAAGGTAGACATATCGAATTTATTCAATTACAAACGGCTTCGTTGATTAGATTACAGCAAACTGATTCGTAGTATGCCCCAAATTTGAATGTGGGTTCACTAGCCCTAAATTAACTTAAAGTCCTGAATATAAAAAACCAATCAACTATTTATTTATTTTCAGTTCAGATTTGACAAGGGCGCGAATTGCGTGAGAATGGATTTAATGACGTGTCGATGATTGTTTCCCCAGCTGACAGAGCAGACAAATCGAATGCAAATATTCAAATCTCAATACAAAGCTATTGTCGTCTGTTGCAGACTTGTAAATACAGCTAGACTTAAACATTTAATGAAATTGAACGCAACGCTAACGAACTATAAAATAAAACTGTGTTTGAGTGTGTGTGTGTGTGTGTTTGTATTTGTTTGTTGTGGTGTATTCTATACGAGCAGCAATCAAACTGTTGAATCCGGCCCAAAGGACGCGCAGCAAAATAATGAGAATGGCAGCCGTTGTTACCGTTGTTGTTGTCACAGCTTCTCCTCCCCGCCCCCTGCTCGAAATTGTCTGGCAGCGGTTAGGACTCGTAGTTGCTGCTGCTCTTATATACAGACAAACAATTTGAGCTAAATTCCATTTTGTGCTGACGCCATAAAACAACTATTCACACTGGGACTCAGCTGCGAGCATTAGTTGAACCAACCTTTAACTTTAACGGCCAGACCGATGACTAACATCAGCTGAAAGCCATAATCGGGCAGGAGATCGATTTCCGCAGGGTATGCTGTTTGACCCCAGGATCGTTTATAATTCGAAAATACCATTGTTAGTTTTGTAATTGAAAGCAACAAAAGTGAAAAGCGTATTCGATAAAAGGACCCAACTTGATTCGACTCGTCGCAACTTTCCAGCCGCATCAAATGCAAAGTTGTAAGCAAACCTATTTAATTAAATACTTGTCTATTGAGTAGCTCTTTATGCGGCAGACATATCCCAGTCAGGCCACTGTAAAAAAGTCAATATGAAAGCCGCACACAGGTCAATATTGATGTGCTGTCGGGGGTGAAGTTGCGGTGCTTAAGTGCGGCTGCATGCAACAGTTGCAACGTAAAGTAATCTAATTAAAAGTTAGTTTGCTGCAACTTATTTTTTAATGATGTCACGCCTGCGAAATTTGCACCCAAAATGCAGTGTTCCCTGCTAACTTCCCGCTAATGTGTTAAACACAGAAACACACACCAAAAAACACTTGCACACAAACAAACACTCTCACACACTCAATAGCTGTGTTCTATTCGCTTTATTTACAATTTATGGATGCTTCAAATTGCGGGCCCACCGAACAAAATGGCGGCGGCCAAAAAAGGTAACAGCGCCAGCCAACACAAAATGAGTCAAAGAAAAAATGAGAAAAGAAAAACATAAAACCAAAACCAACAACAACAACAACAAGCAAAAACAGTGTAAAAACCAGCAGCGCAAGCAAGAGGGAAAAAGGAAAGCAATGTAATTACATAAAAGCAACAGCAGCCGCTTTGAGGAGGGCAACGCACGATGCAAAAATACACCGCGAGAACCACAACAACAAAAATAACAGCAACAACAACAAGAGCTGCCTTTGCCTCTGCTCAGCGCTCAAAACAAAACTCAAAATGTTAAGCTCACTTGCCGTTAGACGTGAGAGTTGCTCTGAGTTGAGTGAACTGCTTTGAGTTGAGTTGCTCATGGAGTGAAACTCGACTGAGCGGCGACTGCGCAGTTGGAAAGCACTCGCAACTCTGCAAAATGACAACAACAGTGGTTCGACATCTGCCGAGAAGTGAATTAAAGTAAATGATCAGGTTAAATAGAGCTAAAATATTTAATGAAAACTATAAATTAAAACAGATTTCGTTAAGTAATCTTATTTGTAACTGATTCTTGTTAATGAAAACTTCATAATATTAAAACTACTTTTACAAACTCCTGCTCTGTCATTTGCAGCAAATTGTTTGAATAGACTATCATAATGAAAAGTACATGTGTTTTCTAGTCGTTTGATGTTTGCGCTCCACTGTGCACATGACTGGGCCAAAGGCATTGACATTGGCGACAATTGTGTCAATTCTATGTACACAAACACATGTGCAAAGTTCCACGTGCTTAACTGCTGGTCCCATCTTCGTCGCCTTCGCCTTCGCCGTCGCTGTTGGGCGGGCGGCTGCCGCATACAGAGCGCGATGGACACATCTTATGTAAGCCGCGGCAGCGCTCGGCTGAAATGGCATTACGCATACGACATGGTAAGCGCCAAAATGGGCATTATGTAAAAAGAGGCGCCAGCAGCCTGACGGATCTCTGACGTCACGCGGCCAGCGTGGCAATTGCTGCTGCCAGCATAAACTAGAGGGCAGCGCAAACCTGGGCTCGTAAATAAAATGGAACAGCGAACGGGCATATTTTTAATTACCTAAACAAACAAACCAAACGAACGAAGAAACGACCGGCGACGACTTAAAAAACTTTCAGGCAATTAATAAATTTTCCCTTTTAATTTTTTTTTTAGTGTTTTGTTTTTTTTTTCTTTTTTTTTTTGATTTTTGTAAACACTTTGAAAGAGCAACTAAATTAACTGGGAAGCAGCCCTTTTTTACTTGTTGTTGTTTGTCCTGTTTGCTTTTCAAACTTTGACATTTGCTGGATTGCTCAATGCACAAGAAAAAAAAACAAAACATATATAATTATATCTACATACTTATACATATATATGTATGTGTTTGAATTAGGTCCGGTTTTCCGTTTTGGCTTCCGTTAAGCAAACGAACCAAATACCCAGCAATGAGCAGTGAACCAATTCAACTGACGAACATTAAATACCCTATAAGTTTTACTATAAAAATTTAATTTTAATATTCTACAAGTAAACATTTACTATCTTTATTTAAGTAGACTAAGTCTCTTTATGACTTAAACATTTTCCCTAGTTTTTAACAAAATATATTGTTTTCCTCTTAATAGCCAAATTTTTTACATTGAAACTCAAGCTTATCAAGAATATAGATAGTAAATATATATAAAAGTCTCAGTCAAAATTCACTTTTCCAGGGTATAATACAATTACAATAAATATGTAAAGTCAAATACAGAAAATGTTGACCTCCACTCAAATTTTCTGTTTTTTACTTTTGTTCGGCTTTTGCTTTCCTTTCCTTTCCTATCCTTTTTTCTGCTCTTCATTTTTTTTTAAGTTATCCTTTGATGAGTTGTCCAGAAAGTGTCCGAGTTATGCTGAGCCACAGCTTAGTTAAATGAGTACGAACTGACTGTTTATGTTCAAAGTGCCAAAAATGATTTCTTTACAAATCATGAAATTTGAGTTTTTATTTACACAACTTTTTGACCAACTCTTCTTTAATTAACTCTCAACAAGGTCAACAGGTAGTGCAAAGAAAAGTGAACTTTAGAAAGGACTTGTTTGAAAATAGAACTGTCAGTGCTAAAGCTTTTGACTCTTTAACTGGTAACAATGCCAAGGATAAACTCTTTTCGGGACGAAATGAATATCTAAATTTATATTTCTCATAGACTTCTTTACATTTTGTATTTAGGTCACATTTAAATGTTGGGTTTTGTGCAATCTTCTAAAATGTTTCAAGAGGCAATAGAAAATGCAGCTGCCGACACGAAGCCAATTTCTCGAACTTGCCAGACAACTAATAACTTGTTTCAAATAATCAACGCCAATTCGGCAGAACAAAAGGAACCGTGGCTGCTTTTGTCTAACAGGATGCGGCTTTTTTCTTTTATATCGAGTTCGCTTCAGCAGGATTTAGTTTAGTTTAGTTCAGCATCAATTTTTTTTTTACGTACATTGATTTATTAATACAGCAATTGATTTGATTTATTTGAAATTTATGTAAATTCAATGTTTATATCCACATTTCAATTAGTTGGAATTAGTTTAGCGTTTTTCAATATATATTTGCGTAGATTTTGTTACAATTTATGTAAATTCTTTATTCATTTTATTGCACATGAAGCAATTACTATTTCAATCAGTATTTAATTAAGCTACACTCTAAAGTATTTTTATTCCGCATAAATTATTGATTATTTCAGTTAGTTGCATTCAATTCGAATTTCATTTCAACTGATTTTAAATATGATTTATGTAATGTAATAAAAAACACTTCATTTATTTTTTTTTTTTTTGGGGACGTTTAAAAATATAATCCAACTAAAGCAGACTTGATTCCAATATTTTTAAAGCTATAAAAATGATTTTCATTGTTTGTGTTTTTAATAAACAGCGCAATAAATATTTAAACAAGCAAATAATAAAAAAGTTTGTGTACATTAATAAATATCTCAGGGGCTTTATGCTTTTAGACAGAGATAAAAACTCATGTTGCCCATCCATTGGCCGCCAAATGAGGCGCGCATAAAACCATGATACAAAAGCGACTATCCACAGACCACACCTGCCACGCCCCCTTAACCCCTAAGAAGCCGTAAAAGCAGAGCACATAAATCAAACCATACAAGATAAATGATGGGGCCCCAAAAATGCTTTACATCGTTCGACGCTGCAAAAAGGGGGCCGAGAAGCGCCCCAAATCGAAGCGCATTAATTAAGCCATAACAATAAACGGATTTCACTTTGTCACAGCCAGCAATTAAATTATGAAAGCGGCACAAATCGCCCAAAAATAATTTGTACATTTTTCGCTGAATTTTCAGTCTAATTAATTTCAAAGCAATTTTCTGCTCGCAATTTACGAAAGCGGCAAATGAAATGCAAATGATTTTTGTACATACATTTTGTTGCTAGTTAACTAAATAAATTTGTTTACATTTTCGAAGAGCTCACACGAAACAAAACTGAACTGAAGCAAGACAATTCATTTTCTTCTCGTTTTTATTAGTCACAGCGCAGCCAATTAAATGTTGCGTATACGCCGCGTTTGCCGCCGAGCAACTCTTTGGTGTCATGGACGCCAAACAATTAAACAATCAGCATCTTATTTTCTACGTTGAGTGTGTATTTGTCTAATTGCAGGCGATTTGTTTAGCGACAATATTAAAAGGCGAAAGAAAAAAAATATATAAGAAAAATATTTAATATTTAAGCGTGTGCACACAAATAAATATAAAAATATACTACATATATAAATATAAATATAACCATTTTTATTATGTTTTCACGAAATTCTTTTTTTAAAAGCAAACCACACACACGCAACGTGTGTTTGTGTGTGTGCCTATTGAACTGAACAGAAACCAAAAGAACAACAACAATGAACATACAAAAAGCTCTAAATAATTGAATGCCGTGACAATGACGAAGCTCCGACTGCCCTACAAAATTAATGGCAGCCAAATAAAGTAGCGCCCCCGCCCAGTGCCTTTTGGACAAGTGAACAATTACCAAATCAATTAGTTAGTTCGTATATTACGTTATTAATAGCCGCACATTTAACAAACAAACACATGCAGCAACAATTTGTGGAAAGAATCAATTTCAAATTTCAATTTCAAATAAAATGAACTTGAACACTTAATAAACAACAACAAAGAGTTGTGGAACTTAAAAATAATAAATTGAATTTCAGTTGAGTAACCAAGTTATTCGAATGTATAAATATGCAAGCAAACAATTTGATTAAACCAGGGCTAGTAATAGTTGGCCAATTCAAATCGTAACTAAATTCAAATTAAAAGTAGACTAACCTTTTTAAAAAATGTTAATAATAAATTTGGCTTACTTAGAATACTACATATGTAGATTGTTTAAAGAATAAAACTCTTTCAAAACAAATAAAGCTTATAAATGTATAGGTTTAATTTAATGGTAACTTCTGTTATATGATATATTTATTTGCTAATTTAACTGTTACAAATCAAAGGTCTGGCAAATTTCTAAGCCGATTCCGACAAAGCCCAATTTAATGAAACATTCGTAAGGGGCTTACTCCAAAGTTTAGCTCGGCTGCAACGTGCCAAATATTTATAGACAGCGGGACAGACGGACGGGCCAACGTGCAGACAAACACAGACACACAAACACACACATAGACACTCGCACACACCCGCATAACGTGGCATGGAATAATGTATGCACACTTGTGTTTACATTCGCGCTTTTGTGCACTTGACAGTTGGCACAACAAAAACAAACAAACAAAGCTAGCAACAACAAAAAAACAAAAAGTAAAAATTGGCGAAAAATGAAAATAAGACTAAAAACTACAATAAAATGCGAAATGAAAATGGCGACGTTGGCAGCCATTTTACCCAATTGCAATTCGCAATTTTGCAGTTACGAAAGGCGAGTGATATGAATTATGAAGCTGGTAATCTTGGTGTTTATTTGATTGATTCATTTGCGCGCGCTAATATGCTCTATTAAGCCCTCGGACGTTTTCCCGCTGCGTTTGTCGTTTTCCGCGCGCAAAGTGCATTTTCTAATTGCCATAAAATCCTTCTTTTGCTAATAGCTTAATTGTGTTTGCCACGCCCACTCGACCCCTGTGGCAAATTTATGCGCATCCTGCGCTGCCCGCTCCCAGCTATTTTTGCTGCGGGGGCGTGACACCGACTTCTATAATATGAAATGCAAATCCGCCCACTTAGCCCAGCTCCAGCAGGAACCAACAGAAAGACAGGAAACGGCTTAAAAGAGAAACACGAAGGTTTGCCACAACTGAACTAATATAAATTATTTATAAGTTAAAGTGCATATAGAAAAAGAATTCAAATGTATCAATAAACAATTGAACAATCCAGTGTTAAATAAAAATAAATAGAATGAGTTCTTAAAAGCTAAAAGCCTATAGGAATTATTTAACATCAGAATTTATTAATAAATCTCCATATCAACAGTCGCTTGAATCAGTCCTTTTAATTCGACCCTTAGACAAAATATGATTTGTAAGCTTTTCCAAACGAACACAAATTCATTAAAGTCATTTAAAATTCTCTAACATTTCCGGTAGCTGCCTTACTCAAAAATACATATTTAAAAAAAGAGGTGTCTGCGCAGTAATTTAAAAAAATATTCTACTCCTCCTCACTGAACTAGTTGGCTGAACAAACTGAAATTCTCGAGATTCTAGGCAAACAGCAAACAGTAAAGTTGGCGTTCTTCACAAGGCCGTGGGCAGCAAAAAAAAATTTGTTGTTTGCTCTCTCAGCTGCGGCATTGCCCGTGCCCCATGTTTGCTCAGTTAACTAGGCGGCAGCCTGGAGAGGAGAGATGCTGTTCTCCAACTCAACAGCAAATGGAGGTGCCACACACAAGTGTGTATAAGCATGTGTGCGTGTGGGTGTATATCGAATATCGAATATCGTGTATCGTTTGTCGTTTGTCGCGTATGAGCTCAGTTTTGTGGTTTCCATGTTACAATTTTCGAAACTCAAACAAGACGAAGCTTCGGGGGGCCAAAAACAAATTGAACGCCCGAGCAGAGAGATAGCTGCTACAGTGCTCATTGCTAATGTGCGATAAGCGCCCTGCACCGCCCCGTTCCGCTCCGGCCCGCCAATAAGCCGCTAAGAAAATGATCCCACTTAAAAGCGCTTGCCATCGAGCAA
This sequence comes from Drosophila lacertosa, assembly GCA_004143845.1. Classification (NCBI taxonomy): domain Eukaryota; kingdom Metazoa; phylum Arthropoda; class Insecta; order Diptera; family Drosophilidae; genus Drosophila; species Drosophila lacertosa. The sequence continues at coordinate 27,500 of SCDZ01000471.1, read as the reverse complement.
AGTGGAAAACTCAAGCACTCGGCAACTCAGCTGATAAGTGTAATTACACACAAGGCATAAGCATTAAAATCTCAAGCTAGACAATTTCTATAATATACAGAAATTTAACATTTTATTTACAGCATTTGCGATATTCTCTTGTCAGATTGTAAGCTAGCAAAAGCAACAGTCAACAAAAGTGGCTTTATTTTTATTGGAAAGCTAAAAAAACAGAAAAGTGGAATTAAATATATTTTAGGAATTTTAACTACTTGTGCTAAGCTAAACTTGGAAGTAAAAGCTGTTTAATAAAACTATTCTTGTATTTGTAGCGAATGTTTACTGTGCTGGTTACGTATTCATATGGAAAAATATGGCGGGACTTTGGCAGCGTACATAGAGAAAATAAGTAGGGGAAGGGGGAGCAAAGCTAAGTGGAAGCGAGATAGAGCATGCCATTTGTAGCTAATACCAGAGGAGGGATTATTATTGAATATGCGATGGCGAGCGCATGGATAAGTGGTGCGTAGTGCTTCTGACTGAGTGGTTTGAGGGGGGGAGGGGGATGGGGAGGGGGAGGAGGATGGCTTGGGGTTAGTCCGTTCGGTCGGCAACTTTTGCTGACCAAGCCAATTTAGCGAAGCGAAACACGCTTTGAGGGATATACATGATGTCACATTACATTGCTGCTTATGAGAACATTTGAAGAGCTCGCGTGTTGCATTTACTTAAGTTTACTTGCTCTTGTTGCTGTTGCTGTTGCTGTTGTTGTTGCTGGTGGTGACTTTAGCCTAATTGCATTGAGGCTCGCAATTAAATGCAATGGCCACTCCCCGCCCAAGCTGCCACATTGCGTGTCGCGAGTCGAACTGTGCCACACGAGAGTGGCCCCATGATAGAGTGGACAACTTTATAGACAGCGTTTGTCATTTGACTCAATTGCAAATTGAAATAATGACAAGCTGCAGCTTGCGGCAAGTGCGGAACTTACGGCAATTTACAATCTCAAGTGGGTTAACTTGAAGAGCTCTTTCAAGTTAATTGCATCCATTTGATACTTCAGCCAGATCGCCTGTTAATGCAACGTGCCTTAAGTTTGGTTTACTCATTTATCTATTTGCCAGCCTATTTAAGTCTTAGTCAACAATTATATACTTGCTAGTCTATAAAAAGTTAAAGTGAATGTGGAAAATGGGAAAATTGGAAAATTTGAAAATTGATATAATGCACATTGCTCACTTTTGTTGCGTTAAACTCTTGGTTTTAATCGAGCGATTCTTTTGCTCGGAAGCAGCTGCTGGGAAAACAACTTGACAATGAACTCGATGCTAAGCATCGCATTCAAGCTGTTGTTCACAACCAAGTGTGCGTGTCTGTGTGTGTGTGCGTGTGTCTGCATTATATAAGCCGCAGACACGCTCAGCTCTGTGTTCACTTCCTGAACTTAGACTCCATTAAAGCGCTTTTAAATGCCTTTGCAATTGCGTTTGCCTTCAACTTTAAAGAACCGCAAAAACTATCTGCCATTTTGGGTGCGCTAACGGACACATTTACGGTGAAAAGCGGCACATGACCCAAAAAAAAAAAAGAAAGAAGAAAACAACCCCACCTACGTTCTACTTTACACATGGGAACGCCTTAACGATGCAATCGAGCAAATGTTCATACACTCAGAGAAAAAGCAGCGTACTAAATCAACAATACCTATGAATTTACTTTAAATAAATCTAAACAAAAAAATTGTTTTTATTAGAATTTTGTCCGTAAGAGTTTTGGCCTGGACTAAACTTTGAATACAAATAGAAATAAAATAAAAGTTTTTATTTCATTTTAATTTCATATTCTTCTATTTTCCAATTCATATTAAAACATTAATGTAAAACAAACTTGCTTCATATTTAATTTACAATTAAGGTTTCATGGCGTTTTTTTTTTTTTGGTGTCTGCGCATTTTCTCTATAGAGATGTATAAATACATAAGTGATATGTACATAATTAAATAGATATTTTTTTATATATATGCAAATTCTATGTTTAACCGTCGCGACTGTCGTATTTCGAATTTATGTTTCATTTATTGGCGTCTGGCAACGTGTTTCCAATAAATTTCCGTTGCATGACAAAGAGAGGCCGTCGCCGTGAATACTTTTCATAGTCACACACACAAACACGCACACACTTATAGTGGGGCACACAAACATTTAGATACGCTTTCATAATTTTCAGCATTTTCAATGGCAATCATAAATTCTATCAATAGCTGCGACCGCCGCCGATTTCTCGTGCGTCACAACCAGCCGTCAACTTGTTGCATGTCCCGAGAAATTTTTTAATTAACTTGAGGCCGCTAATTTCTGTTAAACGTACAGCCTGCTAAATTGCTCAAATACGTGTGCGATTTGTGTTTCTCTGAAAAACTGACTGTGGGCGTGGCCCAGCCCATTGACAAAGAACAGTCGAAGCCCGAGACCATGCCCGTTGATGGATTTACAATCGGTTTGTATTTCACTCAGCACTTACATAAATATGCATTTTCTCAGCGTCAATCTTATATTTATTGTCCAAATAAGCAATCAGATAGACAGATACAAAAGCAGCTACAAATATGGCACATACATACATTATAAAGCCGAAGAAGATAATTTTAAATTAATAATAGAAGTATGATAAACCAAGTTATGAACTAATTGGGTTCCAATTGACTTTTGTCTTTATAGTACAAGTAAATAGTTGAGCTGGGGATTGAAATCTGGAAGATATCTTAATATCTTTTATAATGAAAGTTTGTATTTTATATGACCTCACTAACATTTGTTGGTATTGTATTCCGTCTAAAACAAATTTTCTTTCGTTTTCCGCTTGGGCAGCGGTAATCGTGTGAAAGGCATAAATAAATTGCATTTATAAATTATTATTAATAAATTGCATTTTCGTGCCAGTGAAGTGCAATTAAAAACCATTTGCCAACCATTTTGATTTACTTTCGGGAGTGCGGGACAATTAAATAGACTTTTATGGGATGCAGTATTTTGTTATCCTGTGCACATCCTTTGGCACCTTATCCTGTCACATTGACTTGCTAATTGCTGCAGCGGGTGCAGGGGCTGAGTGAGGGCGGGCTGTGGGCGTGGCAGCCAAATAGATATGTGTGTGTGCTCATAGCTTAGATGCGGCTTAGTTCAAGACCTGTGTAAATTAAATTGTTGTAAACGGCAGCTGAACAGCAAGCAACAGCAGTTAGGAAGTTATGCACAGGAAGCGACAGGACAAACTCACTTACACAGGCGCCAGAAGACATCATCATATAAAGACATCTTCATATATATATATATATATATATATGTACATGTATATATATGCATATGTACATATGTGTACGCTTTATATGTATGTATGTGTGTGCTGTATAAATATATCGTGTGCATGCCTCGCATTTGAATGAGAAAAAGCTAAACGAAGCGCCTGCGGGCTCTTTGTGTACACACCGCAAAATAGAAGACAGATTCAATATAACCAAATACGAAACGTGAAATGCGAATGGGGATTGCGGGATGGGGCATGAGGGATTGGGGCATGTGGATTGGGGATCGGGGATTGAGGATGTGGCATTGATATTGACACTGCCTGGTTTTGGTGCGGGGAAGAGTTTAAGCCGTGAGGTCAGGTCCTTATAAAATTTGTCCAACTGTTGCGGAATAAATTGGCATGGCAATGCGAGGCTAAAAGCCCCAGCCAGAGGACAAGGCGGTTAATATCGCATTCATTTAGCCAGGCAGTCAGACAGACGGATAGACAGACAGACAGACAGGCATTCATCGGGTAACTGTGCTTAACTGTACTGAGAGCAAAGTGCGCAACATTTATAACGCCTCCAGCACAAAGCACATGCAGCAAAACACAACCACCCACGCACACACACACACACACACACACACATCTCTCTTACACTGCGCGCAATTTATATATGAATTTGCAGCTAAAAGCAATTAAAGCCAATTGCTGCAGGGCTTTATTTGATTTATGGTTATTAGTTGAAACGTGTTCATTTTGGCCGCAAACCTTAACGACAACTTCTAAAGCTAATAGTTGGAAAAACAAATATACATATAAAGCCAACATATTTCACATATTTAATATTTGTGAATAATAAGGCAAGGAAACTAAGCTGATGTTTTTTTAAAATACAATTAAATATTGATAAGATGGATAAAGAAATAAAAGAAAGACTCAATAACTAAACGAACTAATTTCAGGATTATAGAGAATAGTGGCCTAATTATTGAGTTCTCTCGATGACCCTTATTTCTGTCAGTGTCGTTTCTCAGAGAAAGAGATGGAAGCTTCTTAGATTGAATGTCGAGCATCTTACATTCTTATTTATTATATTGTATTATATTATATTATTTTATATTATATGATACTAGGCCGATTGCTGTAAGCAGAGATTTCTTGGAATTTTTAACATAAGTTCACATTTCCAGGTAACGCCAGAAAACACATTGTCGCAAATTGTAATATACTTACTTAAATTAACACACACACACACACATACATTTCCCCTCTTCCTATGCCTCATTTGCTTTTCCCGCATTATCTATTCGAGCGCACTGTGACCACAAAGGACTCCTTTGTGGCAAGTTACAGTAAGGAAGAGGGGGAAAGGGAGAGTTTTGGGTTTGCCTTCGTTTGTTTACCCCTTTTGGGCGTTGGCCAATGTCGACGCTCGTCAATGTAATTGGTTAATTCAATTGATGTAATTTAATTTGGAAATTCATAAGCCAAAACACAAAGTGTTGGCCAAATGTTTCAGCTGACCGCTGGCGTCCGTTCCACAAGTTGAATGGAAATTAAACTAATGCCAATTTGGCCATGCATGCATCCGTGTTGGCCACGTTACAATTGTAGCGGTTAATTAGATGCAGCTGCCGATGAGTGCGGCACAATTTGAAGCCCAATTAGCGCTTATTTATTAACAGACCCAAATTGTGTATTCCTATTTGAAAGCTAACTTACTCGAACTTTGGCTTAGACAATATATACATATTTATATATATATTGTATATATGTATAGGTGAAGAACATATTTCGAAAGTAAAGACATCACATCCATCTCCTACGTGCAGCTTATTACTCATCCTTAGTCCCATATGTCCCCTCTCCAGATTTGTAACCCAATTCAAGCGTGACCTATGTGTGCTATCGGCAATATCCTTTCCGCGTCTGCGCATGTTCCTTTGAGTGCTTTAATGGGCTGTACTCGAAGTATGTTGAGTTGTAAGCCATAACACAGTTGGCCAAAACACTTGTGTGATAGCCTTAAAGGAGCCTTGCTGTTTGTAGGCTCCATGGGCAGAGCAACTTTTTGCCTTGATATTCGATCCATCTTCATTATCGCGCATTACGCTGCGTGCCAAGGGTTATGGGAATGGGTATGGGAACAGCCTATACGACACTTCAGGTAAAAGGCAGCTGGCAAAGGACCTGCCCAAGACTCTTAAGTGTGCGTGTGTGTATGTGTGTGGCCATGTTAGCAGTTCTTTCTTATGTATTTGCCATTTACTCTTTTGCTTTCTGCATCATTTGCGTTACAAACACATTGCCACATTTTTGGCTCGACACGTTTTTGCTTTTCTTAAAAACGTATCCCACTTGCTCCGCCCCCTGCCACGCCCTAGCAAGACTCCTCGAGCAGCTTTGGTAAGTTGAGATGGCGTCTAAATGAAATCGCCCGGCGGCTGCAGCTGTCGCCCATTTTTTTATATATTTTCTTCTTTTTTTTTTTTTTTTTTGCTACAATGACAACATTGAAACCCCCCCCCCCCGCGGGGGGGGGGGGGGGGGGGGGGGGGGGGGGGGGGGGGGGGGGGGGGGGGGGGGGGGGGGGGGGGGGGGAAGAGGACAATCGAGGTGTCGGCACGCTTTCTTTGGCACTTGAGGCGCCTGCTAAGCGCTTAATGATGCTTATTTGGCCGCAGCTCACCTGCTTACAACGGCCCACGAAAAATATGAAAATATATAAAATACGGGGCCACGGCGCGCCACCGTCAGCAGTATCCACTTCGGGTATTAGTTTGTCAGTGAGCAGTAAAAGAAATTGTTTTAAATTAATTTGCATGTTGAAGCACAGACGCCCAAATAAAAAGCCCTCATTAAATACCCTATACCAAAAGCATGCGCTGACTTTTTTAAAACCATTGGCGACACTAAAGAAAAAACTCTATCACAAGAATAAAGCAGAATCCATGATTTTACTTCTATAATGGAGTATATCACACTTTGGGTAAATATTTAAATAAATTCTCGGTAAGAAACTGAATTCGCCATCCCTAACATAATATTACATTATTTGGCGCAGAGCATTTCAAATGCGGCTCATTGTAAAGTTGTATTTTTTTATCTTTGAATTTCTTATTTTTAATTTATATTTTTGGAGCTTCCTCGGTAGCCAAATTATGCATGGCAACTAAAGCGAACAATGGCAAAATTCTTTAATCCTATTGACGTTTAATCAAGCTCGAGCGAGGACACGCCTGCAGAGCGGGAAAGCTGGGAAAGCTGACGGAAAAGCCGTGGGCGGACAAAAGCCGCGCGTCGGCAATTACAAAACATTTTGCATTTTGCTGTTGAATTTTCAATTGGCCCTGCTATGAATTTCCATTTCGTCGCCCGAGTTTTACCTGCCGTAACCTGTTGCCCTCTACCACAGTAACTCTCCACGCCCCCCTCAGCCACGCCCATTCGCATGTAAATCAAAGCAAAGAAAATGACAGAGATAGCAACAGATACGCACTCAAAAGAGGAATAGCAGGCGAAGCAGAATTATTTAAAGCGCTTAATAAATAATCACATTTGCATTTTCACTTGTTGATTGTTGATTTTGGCCAGGGCCAAGACCAACTGGCGCTGAGAACTTTGCTGGCTTACTGATTTGCCAGCTATTTTGCTGACTTACAGCCAACAGTGTGAGCCAATGGAGTATCCTTGTAAAGTGCGCGCTCAGCAGACCCTGGCGACAGACATCGGCAGCAACATCGAAATTAGCTACAGACCTTACACGCCCCCTCGTGCCCTCCCCTCCCCTCTCTGGCCATAGAAAATGCACTCAGCATTTTGTGCGTTGTCATTGGAAGCTAAATAAATTGAAATTAGACGTTGTCAGCACAAAAGCCAAAAGTGGCACAAGCCAACGGCGAACGGAGTTGGCAACAGCAATGGCCAGCTGCGATGGGCGGTCACGAGTCACGAGCACGGTCATAACATTGTTGGGGCGTTCGTTGTGGGCGTGGCAAGTGCGTGTGATATGCGATATATGATAAGAAACCTTTGCGTCACCTTTGGTCACCCTAAAGAAAAACAGGATATGTTGTAGCTGTAATAGATGGAAAGTGGGCATCACTAATGGTTTTGGTCATCGATAGCCATCCCGAAATCGATAAAAAATCGTTTTGTTTTCTTTGTTTCTCCGTGTTTTGTTTTTGGCCAATTCATAGCAAACTTAACTTGTTGGTTTTCCACTCCAAGCACAGCAGGGTGTTAGCGACCAAACAATACCCTGTGTTTTTAGAGAGTAACCTTATATAAAGACAAGATAGAGCGGATTACAGAGTAGCTTCCAGTCGAGCAGGCTCGCAAAGTGCTTTTCGTTTTGTTGAACTTGGTTTCGTGCCGTTGCAGCAACTTGGCCAGTTGACTAGTTGGGGCAATAACTTTGTTATCGGAGCCCGCCAACAACATCCCACTGCTCACATTTCACTTGGCCTGTGTGTGTTGGGTATGTGTGTGTGCTGGCCGACACACACTTTGGCATTGGATGCAGCTCCAATTGCCACGCCCCCTTTGCAAACGGAAGCCGAAAATAATTGCACAACGGAATTTGGATTGCTGTAGAAGCCTCGGCATGTATGGCAACATGAGCCAGTGTTGGATAGCACTTTCAATTGCATATTGCATAGCTAACAACACTTGAGTGTGCAAATAGTAATTGCAACTGTCAATAAATCGAACGATTTTCATCCATATTCAAATAGGAATAGCCAAATTCAAGTATTCAATACTTGGAACTAAAAATATTTACAAATTTAAATATGTCAACTTAAATACTTTACACACTACTTTTAAACCGTTCGAGAAAATAGCTCAAAAAGCATTTGCTCTGAAAGAAAAGTTATTAAACTAAGGACATTACTCGAAACAAAATATATATTCCATTTGATAGCCTTCAAAAAAACTTTTTATTGTAAAGCGTAGTCAGATCAATAATTGTTAAACTCAAAAAAATCAGTTTTTTTTTATTATGAAAATTTTTTTTTTACAAAAAATAACAAACAAATTTTTTTGTCAGAATTTTTCCTGAGACAAAAAATAAAAATAAAAAATTAGGAAACTTTATATGTATAATCAAAAAACAAACAAACTATGATCAAAATCCTGGAGGAGTACTTTATATAGATTTGGGAATTTAGCAAATCAATTTTTTTCCCGTTTGTCACGTAATTTTGACCACGTCAGAAATACTTTTTTAATCCTATTCGATAAAATCGGAAGATTTAAAAGTTAAACTTTTTTTTTAATATAACAAGAGATTTAATTAAAATTTGTTATTTTTTTTTTTGTTTTCTTATTAAATATCGTGCTATAAATACAATTGCATATTTAGAAACAATTGATTAATATCCTACATGTTTTAATTTGAAAAAAAAAAGATGATGCACATATAATTGATTGCAGGACGTTGATTACTTTAAGACCAAACAAATGCAGAATCTATATGTGGCAAAAACATAGCGCATGTAATCAATCAGAGTTGGCCAATTGAACGGTTGAGCCTGGCAATTACCGCAGACTCCTTCGTCAGCTAGTCAATTAGCCAAGCCGTGCGGAAACTTTTCTGAGCTAAGGTTAAAGTTGCGACCAAATAGTTACCCATAAATGTTGGCCAAATTGGGCTGGCTATGGCCAATTGTGCTGCGCATATAGAGACATGTCGGTGAGAAGACAGCTGGCCCGCCCGGCTGGAATTAAGTTATATGGCCGTAAGCGCATTAAATTGCGGCTAAGAAGTGACGTTGTCGTTGGCGTCGACATCAATGCTGGCTGTGACGCCAGCAGCTGTGTGGCAACACCTGTGGCATAAATTTTCTATGTATTACGTTTGCCCCACCGCCCACTTTTTGCCTCTTATTTTCTCTTATTCTTCGGTGAGCTTATGCAAGTCTGTTTGTGAACAGATTTATGCTGAATTTACGCAGCATTCACCAGTAATTTTGACCATGCCTCACACCTCACTCACACCTCCCTGAGGCAGCCCACCACGGCCATTGTCATCAATTCAGCAAGCAAAAGCCAAACATTAAATCACTTAAAATGCCAGTCCAAGCCTGGACAAACAGGCAGCAAGTGCCTTCTGGCCAGGCCGATGCGGTTTGCGTGGTGCGAAGAAAATTCACAAATTTCACCAGAGCCAAAAACCTCCATTCCACTCATCTTCATCCCCTTTTCTCCCCTCCCCTCACCCCTCCCCCCTCCCCACTCCCCATTTTTATTCTCGCTTGGCATTCTTGCGTTTTCATAATAATAATAAGCAGTTTCTTCTGTTTTCTCTTTGCTCGCTTTTAATACCCTGTAAACAGCTAAGATGCTTGTAGTAGATAGCATTAAATTTTTCTTCAAAAACTTCAAATTAAGTAAGATGTTTCAAAAGATGAACTTTAAGTGAAGATTAAGTAATATATTAAAATTACAGATAAATAAAAATAAAATTTATATTACGAATTTAATATGAAGTATATATCTTTATATTAACTATACTCCCTTACTTTAAATGAATTTAAAGAGTCATCGTACAAGTTTATATATACTATAAAACATTTTCAATCCCCTGCATGAATAAATGAACCATATTTTTTACTGGGTATACTTTTGTTCAAACACTCTTGTCTTAAGCACTTTAAGTTGTTTTCATTTGGAGAAGGAGCAGCTTTTCCAACATTTTCACGCGTTTTTCACACACACACACACAAACACAAACAAACACTGCGTTGCCTGCGTCTGTCTCGCTCGGTTGTATGCAAATAATTGCTGAGTGCTGCTCCATTCAGTTAGCTTATAATTGTTGTTGTTGTTGTTGTTGTTGCTGTTGCCTCTTGGCTGTTGATGTTTGTATAGGCTGTCCGGCGTTCAGTTCTAATAAGCCAACTCCAACGCAGCCTGCCCTCGGGGGCGTGGCAGGGGCGATAGAGTAGTATGTGCGGTTGTTTATAGCTGGATAAGGGGGGAGGGGGGCGGTAATTTAAACAATGAACTGCCATGCCCATTAATATTACTTTAGGCTACTCGCAAACTTTGACTTTACATAGCTGTTACCGTTGCTGCCATCGTTGCTGCTGCTATTGTTGTTGTTGTTGTTTGTCTTTTGTCGCAGCAACTTTTGCGGGCGCGTCGTGCAAAACGTGTTAAAGCTGTGATTCTGAATACCTTATCCGAGTTTTACGATTTTTCCGAATGATCAACAAATGCAAATTCAGCATGCGATTTTTGCTGTGATTAACTTGTAAAGCACTCGCAGGTAACATTAAGGAAAGTAAACATACTAAACGTTTATTTAACTAAATATCTCTGGGGAACCTTTAATAACTGTAAGCTATCTTTTCCTTACTGCGTCAACTAATTTGCACCATAATTAATTTATACCCATTAAGTTTTCACACAATTTGCACATATTCTATTATTCAAAGGACGCACTGTTTTCTTTCCTCTCTCTCTCTCTTTATCTCTCTCTCCGTCTGTGCTCTGTTTCGTTCCCACATTTGCACTTTATTTGAATAAAACCCATAGTAATAATAACGTTCATTAGACCCTCCACTTAAAGTTAGTAAAACCTTAATCTGAATTCTGACAACTTTTTTTTTGTTGCTGTTGTTGCCGTTGTTTACCACAAATCAGTGGAGGAAGAAGAGAAACCAAAACCAGGCCAAAAGCGGCGACGTCAAATAGTGCAAAGCGAATGTTTTATATTAGGTGGCAGCTGCCGGCAGGGGGCGCCACTAATGAGGCCCTTGGGGAACATATTAAACTTGAGAGGCAACAACAACAAACTAAAATAAAAGGCGCTGCGCAACGAGAAACAAGGCGAGAAACGAGAAACGAGGAACGAGGAACGAGAAACGAGAAAAGAGAATCGAGTATTGCACGGATTTGCTGGGGACACATATGTTGTCGTTGTTGTTGTCACTGTTGTTGCCGCCCCGGCGTCTCTAATGCAAAATGGCAACTCTGCCAACGGTGCCAAACAACGCAACAACTTTTTAATTTAGGGCACAACAACAACAAACACAACAAACACAACAAAAACCAGTAGCAAGAATCGAGAAAGTAAAGTAAAAACTGTGTGGACAAATCACGGCGACCCCCAGAACAAACTTTGTCTCGCATTCAACTCAACTGACTTCCGAAATTAAAGCAATAATAACTTTGTTAAAACAAAAAAGGAGAGAAAATATAACTTTTCGGCAAAATCTTCAGCCACGTCGAGGGAGAAGCGAGTCCGACGAGGCGTATGAGTTATGTTATATATATATATATAAAACTCGCATAAATCTAGCTAATAGAGCAAGAAGTCCGAGTACAAGTTGTTTGAATTATGGCCGAAGCTGTGAATTCCTAACAAATTATTCTTTTCAGATTTTCAAAGATGTCTTTTGAAACCTTAATCCTTAAAACTCTCGCGCTGCCTCTTCTTTTAACACCTTTAATTATTCTCAAAAGGATTAAAATATTAAAAGTTGTGCCTCGTGCGCTGCGCTGACAGCATGAAAAGTTATTAACTTGTATAAATGTATTTTTAATAAGTTTCTTAAGTAATTTTCACTAAACCAACATTCTTAAATAAATGAAATTTTATTGAAATTTCAATATAAAAATGGTTTTAAGCCATGTTTGATAAATTTATCGATATTTTTTAAATAATATTTATGAATGCACTTTTCAAAATTCGAGCTAGTGGCTTAATCCAACCGAAACCGAACTCTATTTAATTAGAAGCAATGCACTTAGGAAATTAGTTAATCGCCTTAAGTTGATTTGATCAGAACTAACGCTTATCTAATATCATTATCACAGGGGTCAGGCGCACACGCATAAACGTGTTTGGCTTTGGGCTAAGCATTTTGGTATCTCAGTTGATTACAATTAATGGCGCCAATTTGTTGCTGCTACCGCTGCGCTTTATATGCGATTGTTATTCGAGGGGCGGCAGCACATAAAGGGTGTCACAGTCGAGGGTCGGATGTGGGTGGGTGGGTGGTTTGGTATGTTTGCTGCTTAAGACAAAACAGCTAAAGCTGCTGGAGCGGGGGGGCAGGGGGACAGAAATAGTAAGAAAAAAAGAAAAAAAAAAAAAAAAAAAAAAAAAAAAAAAAAAAAAAAACAGGACAAACGAAGCGAAGAACGAATGTGCAAAGCAAAACGACAATGACTGGCAAAGGCATCGTAAAAGGCGGCGGCAATAAAGCGAGCGCAAAAAGAAAACCAAAAGCAAAGACGCGAATATAAAAGATGCCGGCCCTGTGAGTGTGTGTGAGAAAGAAAGAGAGTGGGTGGATGGGAGGTGACTGGATGAACACAGCTCTCAGATGTAGGGAAATATTCGCGCTGCAGGCTGATAAAGTTAAAGCAGCACCAACAGCGACAGCAGCAGCGGCAGAGTCTGCACAAAAAGCGCTCAATCGCCAAAACAGTCGCTCAATGTTAAAGCTCAACTTAGCGCTCAATGAGCGAGTGACAGCGAGAGCGAGCGCAAATGCAAAGAGCAGCGAGTGATTTTTGCTGAGTGAGTGAGTGCTTGAGTTTATGGCGCAATTAACTCAAACATGTGCGACAGTCCACGTGTCAACTGGGAACTCGGCGCAATCAATCACAGTTTTGCGTGTAATCTTTTTGCTGCCAGCCACAACGGTGACTGGGACCGCTATTAAAATGCACGCCTGCTTTCAATTATTGCTAACTAATAAAAAACGTACTAAGCTAAGTTAAGTTTTTAGTTAGCGTTAAATTGAAAATATGCTTATAGTGCTCCGCAATTTAAATTGCTTTTTATCATTTATATAAGCTCAAAAAAGAACTTTTTATAAATCAATGAAAAAAAATCAAAATAATTAAGATCTAAGCGCTTCGAAAAACCATTTTAAATAATCCCATTAATGTGACTTTAAAAAACCCTAAAGATGAGCATAGAACAAAAGCATAATTAAAGAATTAACCCCTGCGATTAACCAAACACACAAAGAATCGATAACTTTGTTTCGGTAACAATCACGCGCCTTGTCACAGTGACTACGCCGCAAGCTGTGACTGAGCAAGGCGTGACTCTGCTCAACACGCGTTCATTTGCGCTCATTGTCGCTCTCTTTTGCGCTCCTTTGCTCGGTTGAGCCACAAACGTTTTGACTCAACGCAGGCGCATTGCTTGCGCTGGCAGCAACAACACTAAAAATTCAATAAAACGTTTGCCGACAGTTTTTGTTTCAGCTTCTGCCATTTGTAACTGTAGTACGTATTGCTCTGGTTGTTGTTGCTGCTGTTGTTTGTTGATGGACAGGAGCCGAGGAACAACAGCTGCCGGCCCCTCCGCGTATGCAATGAAATTTTTGTTTGCCGCTTGAGTGGCAAAAAAAAAACAAACACACACACGGTAGGAAAAAAAGCAACGCAATGAAAACTGTTAATTGCTGCTCTTTGTTGTTGCTGTATTCACAGTGAGCTGGGAATAGGGTTGGGGGCTGTGGGTGTTGGCATGGGTGTTTTGCTGTTAGAGGAGGTCACTTACCTTTCACTATGGAGAGCCGCTCTTAGCTGCTGGTGCTGCTGTTGTTGCCGCACTGCATCATTATCATCATTGTTAACATCGTTAAGTCGTCATCATAGGCGGCATCAGTAATAACAAATATTGTTTTTATTTATGGGTCGTGCTTTACGCAATTTTTGCACACCGCTTTTTTGATTTAAATATATATGTATGTATATCTATGGGTATTTGCGTATATTTATTAACTTTTAAATTTGCCGCATATGTGTGTGCATATACTTTTGTTAATAATTATTCGCTTTTTTATTATGATTTAACATTTGGCCCGCTCATAATTTAAAGCAGAGTTTTTTTATTTATTTAAATCTATACATATATATTTTTTTTAATTATATTCACATATTTTACGCGCACACACAAAAACATAAAAAAAAGGGAAACACCGAAAAAAATACAAATCTTTTTTCTTTTAGCTGAACACAATTTATTTATTTTTTAAATTTTTTCTTTTTGTTTATTTGGCTGCGGTTTTAAGTTTTGTTTTTGGTTTTTGATTTTTCGAAATCGTTTTAAAATGTTGCTGTCTGCAGCCAAGGCAACAAAACAATGTCAGCCGCACATGGCCTAGGACGACGCTGCGGTAGCCTGCACTGATTTCCAGAGCGGATGCTTTGGAGCATTGACGCCGCTGCTTACGCTGCCTGCGCTGACGTTAGACAATTTTTTGTTGTTTGTTTTGCCTGCTGCGTGCTGCTTCAGTCGCCGCTGTAGCTTTGGCTGTGGCTGTGACTGTGGCTGTGACTGTGGCAGCGGCTGTGGCTGTGGCTGTGGCTGTGGCTGCGTCTGTAACTGCTGTTGTCATTGTAGTTGTTGGCACGCTCGATTCGTTCTCTTGTAAGTGGTCCAAACGCGCCCTGCGACCGCTTTTTGCGCTTTTGCCTGCCTTGGGTGGCGACGTCATCGTTTGCCCGCCTGGCGCAGGCGCCGCACCAAGCGCAACTCAACTCAACTCAACTCAACTCAGTCCTAAACAAACTCAACTCGCGCTGAGTTCCACTCAAAGCTTTAACTCACCTCGGCCGTTGTTTATCAGCTGCGGCGCTGCTACCGTTGCTGCTGCTTGCTGCTTACTGTTGTTGTTGTTTTTGTTTTTTGTTGTTGTTGTTGTTATTGTTGTTTTTGTTATTTCCCGCTTTAACCGCTTATCGCATTGATTTCTGATAACCTTTTTTACGTTTCTCTTCTCTTTATTTATTTTTAATTTTTTTTTATTTTTTTCAACAGAGCACACAGTAAAAAAAAGGTAAAAAATTACAACAAAAATATATATTTATGTATGTGTATATATGGTTTATATTTATGTATATGTATGTGAATCGCGAAATTTTCAATCAGCGTTTGCTTAGCGTAATTTATGCGCGCTTATCAGCCACTGACTGGGCCACACACACACACAGACACACACGTACACAAACACACTCGCATAGACACACAGTGGTCAGAATGGAAAGAGGAGCTAATTGTTTATCGCTAACCGAAATCAATCAAAAAGATCGCGCGCGTTTTTCCTATTTTTTTTTTTTTTTTGAAATTTTGCAACACAAATAATGCAGCTTGAAAGTGTAACTGGGGCAAGTGGCAGGGGGCAAGGGGATTGGGGCACTGATCGAGTGTAAGCTTTGCGATCGCTGAGGCAGAACGCGTCGGCGGCGGCGGCGGTGGCGGCGGCGGCAAATGAACTGAATTGGGCACTATTGTGAACGCGTCTGGTCTGTTCTGGTCAGGCCCGCACGAATTGGAAACTGAATTGGAAATAGAAAACCCATTGAGGCAGCAGAATCAAAAAGCAGACACAACACACAATCATCTGTGTGTGGCTGAGTGTGTGTGTGTATGTGTGTGTGAAAATGGGCGAACACACACGAACGCGATTTTAATCACACGCGCCAAATAATAAAAATTTAAATGGAAAACAGAACAGAACAGAACCGAACCGAACCGAGCTGAACCGAACCGCAGCGTACCACGCCGAGCAGAGCAACGGCAAAGGCAACAACTACAACAACAACAACAGCAACAACACGCTGCACACAAATCGAGCAACGTCGTCGAACGGCGTCGCATCCAAATGAAACGATCAACGGTTCGGTTACAATGAGAGATTCGGACTCTGATTCGAATTCGGATTCGGCTACCTGGCCACTTGAATACCCTACATAGAGGAAAACCAAATTAATTTCACTGCGCACTCGATGGCAAACAAAACCAAAATATTCTTCAATAAAAAGGTTCTAAACTTTTAACTTTTAAGAAAATACAATCTTATCAAATCAAATTGAAAAATGTTTAAATCCGATAATTTGTGAAATTGTTTTGAGCTCCATAAATGGAAATGTTCTCGATTTCACTTATTTCTTTTGTTTTTATAAAATAAACAATGCCAAAGCTTGCCAAATGTGAATTTTGCTAACTTGTAAGGGTTACAAATTTAAAATACTATCGCAAATTAAAATAGAGCATAAAAAATACCTATTCACGATTCCAATATTAACATAAAAATTAAAGCTATTTTCTAAATATTTTTTAATGCTAGCAAATAAAATGTCTCAAGATAAAGACAAAACTTAGAAGAACTTTGTCTATAGGTTACTGAAGAATAAGTTAGAAACGAGTTGAAGCTTTTAAAAATAAAAGATAATAACTTTAAAAAAAGTTATTAATAATTTTGTTTGAAACTGTGTCCAAATAATATACAATAATATTGCCGAAAGTTGTCATTTACCCATATCATAAAAATATAATTTTTAATAATTAATTTAAAAAAAAAAACACGCATAAACACCCCCGCTTTGTATAACTTAAGCGAATCAATTAAATCCTCAGTACTCAGGGTATGTGATGCAACCCTTGTTAGGTTCCACTCGCACCCCTCTACCCCCTACCCCTTCATAGAATACATTAGGCCCCACACTTGCTGTTGTTGCTGTACCGTAGATTGCGATCAATATGTTGCTGCTGCTGCTGCTGCTGCTGCTGCTGCTGTTTGCGCTGATGTTGATCACGCTCTGATATTGAGTGCATTTGTATGTTTGAGGGTAGCCGAGTGTGTGTTCATGTGTGTGTGTGTGTTTGTTTGTTTGTTTGTGTAGATGTTGCTGATTTTGTGTTGTGGCTGATGTTTTGTTTTTTTTTTTTTGACAGCAGCACGCAACGATCGTCAAGACATTCTTCTTTTATTTTGGAATGGGCAAAGCGAATTTGATCGATGCTCGGCAATGTTGTTGCCGTTGTTGTTTATTATTATAATTACAATTAAAGTGAAGCGACTGCGACGTTGTCACAGCAATAACAGCAACAGCAACAGCAACAACAACAACGACAATAACAATCACAACGCTGACGTCGACAGCAAAGCCAAACAAACTAGCTAACCGCACCACACCGAACCGAACCTCGTACCTCGAACCTCGAACCGCAACGCCTCGAACCGTACCGCCCCCGGTGGTCGCTCCAAACGCAACGTGGAGACAACTGTGTCGCCGTCGCAACTCAACTGCGAACTGTTACTGGCCGCAGCTGCGATAACGACGCGTTCCCGGCAAAGTTGCCGTTGCTGCTGCCGTCGCTGCCGCCATTTACGTTGTTAACGATTTTCAAATAGCGCATCCCTGCGCCGCCCAATGCTCCGCTGGCCCCCCAGCAATTGGCGAATTGTGTCGTCATTAGCGACAATCGACGTTGACGTCGCCTTCATTTGTTTGTTTGGCTTGCGCTGCTCTTGTTGGGTTTTTGGCGTTTGGCTTGTCTGCTTGGCCGCTTATCGGAGCGGCAATGTTCTGCAGCTGTGATAAGGTGCTGTAGCTGCGATAAGAGTGGCGGCTGCCCCAGTGCCAAATATCAGTTATCGTTTATCGGTTATCGGCTATCGGCTATCGGCTATCGGTTTGCCGCTGCAAACGGAAGTTGCAACATTTGTTGCTGATACAAATTGTCGACACCCACTGAATGCAAGACGTACAAGATTGTGCTCGACTAAAAGATACCCTTAACAGTTCAACATTTTTATAAACTAGATTAGAAAAACAATATTTTAAACAGCGACCTTTCTATTTACATTTTCTTTCGTGATAGAGAAAGAGAGAGAACGAGAAAAAAAGAGATAGATATAAAGATAGATCTCTCTCTTCCTCTATCTCTCTCTCTCTCTCTTTTCAGAAGCTTCTGCACGCTGCTAATTTTGGACAGTGTCCATCCATTAGATGTGAATTTTTTGATTTGCATTCACATTTGTCGTTATGTACGCTACACACACACAGACACACACACACACACAGTTATACACCCTGAGCACATATTGTGGATATATGCACTAAATATTGCGTTGTTGTTGCTGTGAACTAAATGCGTCAATTAAATAAAAAAATATACAAAGCTCGCAGATACAAATAAAGCTACAGATACAGATACAGCTAGTGATGTACACATGCAGATACATATGTACACCCACACCTGCTGCACACACACGCACGCACACACGCTGTGTGTGTAGAAATTATTAATAAATTATGATTTTGGATGACACTATAAATCGCAAGCACGCACACTTAGAGTGTGTGTGCGGGTGTGTGTGTGTGTGTGCAAAAGGCGATGCTAATCAACAGCGCGTTGAGTGATTTAAAGCAACAACAACAACTACAACAACAGCAGCAATGATCTCGCAAATCCAATATCAGACAGACCCATTCATGCACGACCGAATCTATATCCAGCCCCATCTTTGTACATACATATGTACATATGTATGTATATCAATTTGTGTGTGTGCTGTGCTGTGCTGTGTGTGTGGCATGGTGTGTGTATTTGGATTGGGTTTTTTAAGTAACCCATCTGTATAAGCGCAAGTGTGTGCGCTATTTTTGAAATCTTTAATTTAATTTATTCTTCGTTTTTCAAATTTTTATTAGCTCTTTAATGACATTTCGCTGCTTTTGGCGCATTTAGCGTCCCCACTGGGCAGCCACTACCACCCCGCTTCGCCCCCTCCCCCCGCCCCGCGCTTTGGGCCCGCCCACCCAAGCCCCATTCCAAGTCCATTGCCTGTCCGGCCTGTTACGTGGCTCATTAAGAATTTTTAGTTTTTAATTGACAAACGACTGCGAAAAAATAAATTAATAAATAAATTGAAAGCAACAACAACAACAACAGCAACAACAGCTGACAACTTAAGAAATGGCTTTGCGAATAGATTTCGTTTTATATTTTCAATAATATAATTTTCGAAATGAGCCAAAAAGATGTCAGGGGCTAAAAATTGGAATGCGAAAGCCATGTTGACAGCAAGTCCAACTATTACCACATCTGTGTAAGTGTAAGTGTAAGTGTAAGTGTGTGTGCGTGTCTGTGTATTTATGTGTTAGCCAAATAAGCACCAAGGTGATTCGATAACTGAACGATCAACATAAAAAGTTATATCGAAAATCAAACGATGCTGGATTATTAGCTTAGTTGGGCTAACATTAAGTATTAGTAAATAAATTGAATATATTCATACGATGTGAATACACCGAATACTCAACATGACTACAAGCGAACCTACACAAAATAATTGTTGCTTTATCTTAAGGTTTGATTGCAACCTAAGCACAAATTTGGTTTTGTATTAAAAGGAAAATTAATTCGTTTTTATTTTCATTTATCTTTTGGCATAAACTCATTTATGCAGCTGTTGAGGTCAGTGGTTAGTAAATATACATTTTTTGGGGTTGAAATAAACACCACTAACTTTCACCAAAAATTAAATCAAACCATAAAAAAGAGAGAACAATTGAACGTGGACTCGGCCTGATTTGAATTTAAATCTATACCTATTCTATTTAAATGTACGTATTTGAGAGCAGTTTCGAAAGTAAGTTAGAGACATTTTAACTAAAGTTCTTATACCGCTTACCTAACGAATGACTTAAAACGTTTGGACGAAAATCCGATCTGATTCTGTCTGTTTATAAAGCCTATATCATAAGACTTGTCAAGTTAAGTCATAAGCAAATTAAGCAATTTTATAGCATGTTTTAAATTTTACATTTTAAAAAGCATAAAATATAATTGGAACCAAAAATTTAAACATAATGTTCCATGATATTATTAAAAAATTTAATTTTTTTTTTTTAATTTAAATAAACTAGTTTAAATATGTTTAACCCATTTTTTACCAAAAGTAGAATCTGCATATACGAAAACAAATGCTTTAATTGTTTTAAAGTTTATTACAGTTTTATTATAAATGCATAATTTAATTATTGTGTATTATATATGTATATATTTAATGCAGACTGGTAGAAATGAATATGTTGTGTCCGGAAAACAAATCTCAATAAACCATCAAAAAGATAAAAAAAACAAACGAGATGATTTTTGATAATTTCCGTGATTAGAGCTAAGCCCGGCTGTACAGGGTGATGATGTTCAAGGGCAGCTCGAGCTCGTCACGGCACGACTAGTAAGCCATTCGATCGTTAGCGTATTTGTCGATTTAATTTAATTTAATTTATGCTTCCCACTTTTTTTTTTTTGACAACACGCAAACTTTTATTAGCACCACGCCGCCAAATGAGCGAGCGTTATTTATTTGCGTATTGACAAAAAAGAACCAAACTATATATAAACATATATGCGTTGTATATAGAATAGTATTATATTTTTTTTTCTTAATAATCACAGAAAAGAAATTGTATAATTTGTTGCGACTCAAAAGAGCAGCAGGCCAGCTAGAGAGCGCAACAGTTATTGCCGGTGCGGCCAAAGCGTTACCGTTAAACGGCAACACTTGTGTTCAATAAAAACGGTACCCAAAACACGATTATGTTTCGCGCCCCACGGCGCGGACTTAGCCCTGGCGGATATGGAAGGGTTCAAAGCTGCTTTACAATATCTGCCTAAACTAATCGCAGGGGTTGTCGCCTGCCCCGTTACTCACCCCCCACGTTTTCCTTACCCAACAGTGCACTCGCGACTCCAGTGTGTGTGTGTGTTAGAGGGTGTGTGTGTGTGTGTGTGTGTTATGCTTTGTTACCTACATTTGATTTGGCTAATATTTAATGGCTGTTGCTTGTTTTAATGCACATTATTTGTTTGTGAAGCGAACTCACGCAGACACGCACCGGGTTTTAGGAACAGGCGCGGGCGCGGATGCGGATGCGGATGCGGACGCGGACGCAAGCACGGTCACGCTGCGGACGCGAATGCGAGTGCAAATGCGGACGCGGCTACGGACAAGCAACAATGCCCAGCGATAATAACGGTAAGCATGTAAACAGAACGACGCGTCACTTACAAAAAAACGAAACGAAATGGAAGTGGAACCGAAACCGAAACTCAAATCAAGCAACGGACAGCAAGCGATTTAGTGTTTACCGTTGCTGCTGCCACTGCTGCTGCTGCTGCTGCTGCTGCTGTTGCTGCTGCTGCTGCGACTGCTGTTGTCGACGCGCCATACGATTCGTCCTGCCCGACGACGTGCGTGCTAATAAAACGCCGACGTCGTCGAGGCGGCCAAATTGCGGCTGCTAACGTTTGCTGTTGCCGGCGCTGCTGCTGCTGCTGCTGCCGCTGTTGCTGTTGCTGTTGCTGCTGGTGCTGTTACTGTCGCTGCTGCTGCTGCTACTCAGAAACGAGCCCCCCGCAATTGAGTGAAAACTCAAGCAATTGAGTCGACTCAACTCGAGTTGAGTTGAGTTTAGGTTTTTGCATTTTGGGTTTTGGCTCTTGAGTTGAACTCAACAGCGTGTTTATTCTGTTCTTTGGGCACACACATACGCGCACAGACGCGTTCACACGCAGGCATACACACGCACGCACGCACACCTTCTGGCTATTTGCATGGAACCGTGTTATTGGTGGAGCTCTGACTCTTGGCCTCGTCGAAGAAGAGCTCCAGCAGGTAGGGCTTTAGCAACTGATCGCCCTCGAGGCGCTCTGCACCCTTCCAACGCAGCAGCGAGGGTATCTGGGTGAGCGAGAAGGGGGGCTTGCGGAACATGTTGATTGTGTCATCTTTCCAGCTCTCGCGATTGCCCACGTCCACGGTGTAGATCAGCGAATTGGGATGGGAGTATTCACGGAACGCCGTTTCGACGATTCCCTCAACTGTGCGCAGACGTGTCGATGTGAGTACATTAGTTAAGGCTACCGGCATTTGAATCGCACTCACCTGCAACGCAATCGGGACACCAGCTTTGGCCTTTGCTGTCCTTCTCGCCAAAGAAATACATATAGATTAGGCATTCATTCTTTGCGTGCACCTTAAGCGCATCTTGCAGTTGTTGAAAGCCCTGTATTGGCACGTATTGCGGCATCCTATTGCTGTTGTTGCTTCAGTTGGTTACTTTCGACTACTGCGATAAGTTTTTGTCGCTCTGATAAGCTTAATAAGCGTTCTAAAACGGCTTTATCGCCCACAAATTGGTTTTATTCTTATTTTTCTTTTGGCCGGCAACAACAACAACAAAACAAAGAAACGCCGCCCGGCAACTTATCGGTTCTAATGTGCGGCCACACACATGTTTAAAGCGTGCTGCCAATCTGTGCGCAGAGTTCTGGTCACTTGTAGTATTTTTCTGCAAACGATATATCGATTGCAACTACTACTGCGTGCTATGCCATTCGAGAAAGTGGGCAGCGTGCCTTGAAAAGAACCAAAGCGCGCAAAATTTAAAACAAGAATTTATGTATTTTTTTTGTAATTTAAAAAACATGTATATGTGTGACAGCTACACTTAAATTTGATTTAGTTAGATTAAATAATTGCCTTACCAATCAGTTTCATTGACGTTTTCGTTCTTTCAAGTTTCTTTTATATACACAAGCTGGTCTACGCCTCGTAGACAAATAAACAAATATTTAAATTTTAAACATTTTGTCGTCAATTTTTTAAATTGAAACTAGTCATTTCGCTTATATTTAAATTGATTCATTTTTTTTTTTTTTTTTTTTGTTAAATACATTAAAAGAAGCCGTTCTTGTTGTTAACTATGAAAGACAGTTATATTTATGTTAAAGAAAAATTAAAAGGTTCATCTCGGAATGTCATAATATTCTGAATGAAAAATATGAAGTTAAAGAAGTTATATATAGAAAAGCACAAAAGAAATTGAATAATAAATGTTTAGCTAAATATTAACTGATGACATTCTTTATAAATTGTATAACTCTTTAGAGGTTGTTTTTTCTGGCTTCATCAATGAATGGTAAACCCTGAAATGCGGGAAAATAGCGCACTGCAAGCCAAATGCAGGTCGGAGTCTTTGAATGCCCTGACCCAAATCCACCGAAAGCGTTGACGCAGCTGAAGTTGACGCCGCCCAAACTTGAACTTCATGAAACTTCGCTTGTTTTTGGGGGTCAGATCGTTGGCCGCAGCAAAAAGCGCCGACGCTGTGAAAAATGCTGCATAAAATGCGCCAGAGCCAAGCAACTGACCAACAGACGTTAAACGAAGAACACACGAGATGGGTAAGTTTTGTAGAGCGTGTTTCCATCGACTGCCGAGCAACTGATGTTTGTGCCTTGCAGTATGCAATAAGGGACTCAGGACAATGCTGCTGCTGCTGCTGGCTGCCGTGGCCTGGCAGCAGTTGGTGGCCGCCAGCAAGATCGCATACAAGAAGCCGCTGTACGGCAAGCTGAGCTACGTAAAGGAGAAGCGCGTCAAGCTGCGCACGACTAGCACGCCAGCAACCAGCACAGAGGCGGACTGGCCGGCGCCCGTGGAGTTCATCAACAATAGCACAACCACGGCGCCAGAGAGCAGCAGCACGGACAGTAGCAGCACGCCCAGCAGCAGACTAGAGCAGGCGGCAGACAGCAGCAGTTTTAGCACCAGCACCAGCACCAGCACCAGCAGCGCCTTATTGAGCAGCACAAGCACCACGCCGGCCAGCTTGGACAACACGCTGCCGTCGCCGCCGACGCCAGCGGCTGCAGCTGTGCACGCAAACCAGCCCGTGCCCTGCACGTGCGGCGTGTTCCTCTCCTCGCAGATACAAAACGGCCTGCCCGACGCGCCGCTCATCCACAACGAGATGGACCGGATGTATCCGTGCAACGCCATCGGACGCAAACAGTGCCAGACCAAGTGCCTCGAGGCGGTGAGTGCCAGCTGCAAGCTTTTGCTGCATTAAGTTTCCCGCTAATCTTTGTTTCTTGCTCGCGCAGATTGTGCAACACCTGCCGAACTCGGCGAACATCGTCTGCGCCACGCTGGGCCACAATTGCCACAAGGAGCGCGCCTATTTGTTCATCAAGAACTGCCACAATCAGTGGGTGAACACGAATCTGCAGGCCGGGCGCGAGTATTGCTGCAAGGAGGGTGTTCCCTACCGCTGTCCGCTGATTGGGTAAACACGGCTATGACTGGACGGTTCATTTATCAATTATTCCACAGTTGCGAACAATAAAGGCTTCAGTTTTCTATAAAGCAAACAAACAAACTTTGATATACAAAAAAAAAAAACCAGTTATCGATAGTTGACAGCGATTTAGTATTTTTTTAATTGCACTGAAAATATGCATTTGTAAACGTCAGCGGTGTTCCCTTATTTTGATTGATTATTTGATTGCCACAGAAGAAAACATATATATATATAGGCCACATATATTTATTAGTATGTATTGTATGGACTTCTTCTGTTTATTGTTTTAGTTTATATATTGCTACAAATTTATTTTAATTTTATACATTTTGTATCGAATCAACGCTGGCTTTGGAATCGCTTTAATTTATTTGTAGAGCAACAGAATAATAAATTAGAATCAGTTCAGGAACTTTCCTTGTAAACGGTAGACCAATTTTCCCTAAACCCCATTTTCTATTCAATATATGGTGTTGGGAGTTGGATAGTAATTTTAAAAACCATATTTAAATAAATAATAACAAATATTTATTATTTTTAGTTTATCGCTATTTAGTGCGAAGGCTTCAAGTATTTTAATTGCTCGCATCTGGTCACACTCAGAGTAAAACAAAAGGCAGAAGAAGACCACAAATATTGTTAACAAGGTGAGTTGCACTAATTGGCATTGAATTGGGGGCCTTAATGATTTATGGGCGTGTTCTCCATTGCCAACAGCAGTCGCAAGATGGTTTGCGTGCCATGTTTCATCATTCCGCTGCTGCTCTACATCTGGCACAGGTTCATCCAGCCGATTCTGCTGCGCTACTGGAATCCCTGGGAGAAGAAGGATGCCCAGGGCAATGTGATCAAGGCCGGACCTGAGTTCCCCTTCGAGTGCAAGGGCGGCGTCTGTCCGTTTGTGCCCGGTGGTGGCAACAAGGAGAAGACGAAGACCGCCGTCGTGGACGATGCCGTCGAAGATGTGGCTGCCACCAGCGAAACGAACGCCACAGCAGAAAAATCACAACTGACGCCAGCTGGCTCGGATCCGGGTGTCGACGAGGCCAAGAAGCTGCTATAAATTCTTTTACTTTTGTTTGTTTTGTTTGTCGTTTTCGCTGAACGCAGAAGAAGACGCGATTACGTTCGGTACGCACAGTGGGCATTCCATGCATTCTCGTGGACAGACAATCTACACACTACGCTGACGGAATCGGGAAGTTGCAATCGATTACGCTTAAGGAATACGTTAATTGAGTACACGTATTTAGTACAGAATAAACCCGTGGACAAACACCTGTGAGGGAAAATATCTGTGATTGATATTTATTTCTTTGCGGGTTAATCCGGAGTAACAGCACGGCGAAATCTAATTTGTAAGACTTGGACTTGACATACAACTACAACTATAATTATATAAAGTAGACTTTACATATTGATCATAAATTTTTTTTTGACTCTGGTTCGAATCTGTTTGTCATACAAAAACGCAACACCAAAAACATTTTAGTTAGCAAATTAAGATATTACGGCAAATAATTCGAACCCGTAATTCCACTTTGAACAGAACTAGTTGCCCAAAAACGGTTTAAATAAATTACTTTTTTTTCCTAGAATATAACTAAATATAAATACATTTTTTTTAAATGAGTTTAGATGGAGACGAAGATCTAGCTTGATAGCTTGCTTGTTTTAAAAATGTTTCAAATTATAAATATATGTTTTGTTTTAAATGGTAAATGAAATTGTTTTTGATTGAATAAATGAAAAATTAGACGAAAATTTGGCTTCAGACCTGGGCAAAATGGGCAAACCGAAGAATAATATGCAAAGCAAAAACTTTTCAAACTCCAGCTGTGAATAATCTGCTGCCACGAAAATCTGGTAAATTTTGAAACACCATTTCGAATATAGTCTGGTATTTCAATTCAATTCAAAATAAATCAAAAATGCATTTGAGTTTGTTTTTAAAATAATTATTTTATATTTATTATGTCAAAAAAATTTGCATTTGCATGTTTCGTTCGCTGTTTAAGTGAGGACAACAAAAAATTGTACAATTTACACATTAAGATTAAGAAAAAAGCGCAGCAAAACTACCAAAATAAAATAAAAATAAAAGAAGTTTTTAATAGATGAAAAATGATTTGTGATTATCGCGATTACAAAAATGTTGTTGCATATTTTTTGAAAATATATATATTTTGTTTCTCGTTATAAAAAACTTAAACGGTATTTTGTCTAATGTCTAAATCGACAAAAAAAACTTGGCGCTTTTTTTTCGGTTATTTTCTGTTGTTTCCTTTTCGTTTATATGTAGTATATATATATATATATATAGGTTTCTGCTTGGAAAGTTGTAATTTGTTGGGTCGTGAACTTAAGTCAAACAATTATGAGAATCTTTTTACAATTTATGCTTAACATAGAGATTTATATGTAGAATTACATAAAAAATGTGTTTAAAAAAAAGGTATTTAATATATGATATAGGCTTGCAGAATGTTTCGTTTTGTATCGTATATAGCTAACAATTTGTTTGTTTATATAAGCACTTCAGTTTCGCAACTAACAGCTAAACATTTAATAATTATGCAATTAGTTTAAAGAGTTCTTTTTTTGTTTGTTTAAAAACTTAATAATAAAACGTATTCGATGCTAATTTCTATTGATATTTTCGTTAATTTTTTATGCGTGTGTGCTTTTTATTTTTGTTGTCGTTGTTTGTTTAGTGTTTTTTGTTTTATATTTGCTTAGGCTTAGGCGGCGCTATGAAACGTTGACGCATATTACAATTACAATTACAATTACAAAATACAAATACAGTTTAATAATTAATAATAAAAAATAATTTGCGCTAATTTTAATTGTTTACTGGAAGCAGCGACGTTTGCAAACGTTTGCAAAATAAACGACTCGTTAAATATATTTATTCTTTCTTTTTTTTGAATTGCGTGTCCGAAAACTGAGCGCGCGCACTGTAATTTGTAGTTTGCTTTGTGTGTGGGACGAATACAAGACAAGAAAAAAAACTGCTCTCTAACTAAACCACTAAATGTGTGTATATAGTATATATAAATCTTTTATATATATATATATATATATATATATATATATATATATAAATATATATGCTTTTAACGCGCACTGTACAACAAACATTAAAATTAAACAATTAAATTACTACAATAATTAATTATGTGTTTTTGTTTTGTTGGTGTTTTTTTTTTTCATGTTTTTCCTTTACGTTTTAAATTAAAGCTTAGGGTCTAGTCAAAAAAAAAAAAAAGAAGAACGGACATGACCGTAAGGTAAAAGGGGGGGGCGGGGGG